>JAALGZ010000049.1:0-274036 GCA_015227615.1 Labyrinthula sp. Ha | reverse complement strand
AAACCCGAATATCTTGCGACACTTGGTGTAATTGATGGTTCGTATGAAGAGGATCATATGGGGATCACGTGTTCAGAGTAATTTTTGGGGTTGATGCCAAAGCTAAGGAAGCAAGAGTAGCCAATAAGGAGACAATAAGGAGACAATGAATATAAAAAAGCATAAGTCGGGATAAGTACAGAAAAGAAAGTACCCTTGCAAGTGGTGAAGAGCCTAGTTATCTTCAAAATCCGGGCTCCAGAATTAGAGTTCATAGAGCAAAACAGGAATATGACTGCATGTTACTGTGAGGTGTGAGAAACATAACTCATACTTACAACTGTCCTTGACATGTTCCACAGAATTCAAAACTATGTCAATTTATCAAAATTTAAATGTTTTAGAAAGTTCTCTACTTCTTTATGTTGTATTTTTGAAAGAAAAAGACTTATGGAAAGCTTACACCTTCTTCAAGGAGAGTATAGTTTTCTCCAGAAACGTATTTACTTTACTTCGAACATGTATGGAAACATATCTACTAGATGTTGCGAATCTTTGAATTAAAACCCAAACACTAATTTTTTCACAAAGTAGCTTGCTGGGTTCCTTTTACAAAGTATCTACAGGTTTCTTATTCTTACACTTCTTAAACTCATCAAACTACGTACTTGCAACAGGGGACTGTAGGGGGAAATTATCTGTTTTCTAGCAGTTGGAACAGAGTATCCGTATCCTATTGCATAAATAAGCTCTGCCCAAAGTAAAAACTCTTACCCGGATCACAATTTTTTTTCGCTTACTCATCTTCCACGGGTTACAGGTTGTTTCCCCCAAATTTACCCTGTTACTAGTACGGAGCTTGATGAGTATAAAAAGTGGAAAAATAAGAACCTGTAGATACTTTGTCAAAGAAACCCAACAGGGTAGTTTGAGGAAAATTAGTGTTTGGGTTTTAATTCAAAGATTCGCAACATTTAGTAGACATGTTTCCATACATGTTCAAAGTAAAATAAATACCTTTCTGAAAAAAACTATACTCTCCTTGAAGAAGGTGTAAGCTTTCAATAATTCTTTTTCTTTCAAAAATACAACTTAAAGAAGTAGAGAACTTTCTAAAACATTTAAATTTTGATAAATTGACATAGTTTTGAATTCTGTGGAACATGTCAAGGACAGTTGTAAGTATGAGTTATGTTTCTCACATCTCACAGTAACATGCAGTCATATTCCTGTTTTGCTCTATGAACTCTAATTCTGGAGCCCGGATTTTGAAGATAACTAGGCTCTTCACCACTTGCAAGGGTACTTTCTTTTCTGTACTTATCCCGACTTATGCTTTTTTATATTCATTGTCTCCTTATTGTCTCCTTATTGGCTACTCTTGCTTCCTTAGCTTTGGCATCAACCCCAAAAATTACTCTGAACACGTGATCCCCATATGATCCTCTTCATACGAACCATCAATTACACCAAGTGTCGCAAGATATTCGGGTTTTATTATCCCATTCCCACTTAATTCAACGCTGCTATCTGAATCATATTTAACTCTTATCTTTGCAAATGCGAAAACTGTCTGAACGGCCTAATTTGTGACACAGTTATCAACTATAAGTGTTGATTATTTGCGTATGAGGGTTAGTGGTAGTTGAGTTATAAGTGAATCATAGTTCTTTTTGTTTGTGTATGAAGGTAGTAAGAACCTGTGCTGAGAAAGACTGGTAACTGGTGCACATGATAGGAAGTTAGCTTATTATTGGTTTTTATGTTTTGCTCAAAAAGCAGACATTAACTGTTAATAATAAATCTAAAAAACATATAACAAGGTTAACAGATAATACCACTAATAAATTTTAAAGTACAAGTTACCAAAATTATTATAAAAATGGGACAAGGAAGAAATACATCGATAATTATGTTATAAGGGAAGCAAATTCTTATGGAATAGAGAGAGAGAGAGTATGTTAATATACTCGTGGAGTGCAAAGGTTTGGACCATTTATTAATGTCAGAAGATATTATCGAACAAGATACAACTGTTAATCCAGTAGGATAATTCTTCAGAACCATCACTTCAAACTCTTCCAAGTAAATTATATTAAAGATTATACGTAAGCATCTTGACATTTGTCTTTATTTTCTTATCCGCGGCATAAAAGAACCACAAGGGGCCATAAAGGTGATTGAGGAATATTGTATTGGAAACAAGAAGGAGATATTACTTAATCTAGAGGAATAACTAAATAAACCAGGGCGAATGTACTTATGGGATCATCTTAATAGCTTTAACAAATCTTATCAAAACTTCAAGATGCTTGATAGACAACTAGATCAACAAAAACTTACACACAATCTGTTTTTTATGGCATCCGCAACAATAGATATTTTACTTTTCAAGAAACAACGGAGACTCTCTGTTACGTTTCAACCTGGCAGGAAACCTATATATAATGAAGATTATAGTAAGTTACATCAACTAGCTGAAAAGTACATGAACATTATATGAAACCAATTATCAACAGTAGAGTATCTTTATCTATTTTTTGCTTCAAGTGTAACAAAACTGGACCTCAGAAAATAAATTGCCCAAATGAGGAGTATTGTGCCATTTCTAAAACTCAAGGACACACATAATATACATGTTAACAAGAAAAGTTGAAGGGTAATTTGAAGTATGATCAGAATACTAGGTTGAAACAAAATGTGAAAGTATGTATTTGTATTATCTGATTGAAAAGAAGTTCAGATTCAATATTAAAGTTAGATAATTCAATTTATTATAAGAACATATTGATCTTAGACGATGGAGGAAGTTGACATATTTGTGATAAACAATTACTATGTCATATGAAAAATATTGAAATACTTTAGAATTCTAAAAATTAGCTCAACTAAAGGAAAACTTGTGAAACGAATAAGAAAAAATTTTTGATGCTATACTGGAAAATAATCAGAGAATTATATTAGAGCATGTGGTTATTTTTGAAGAGCTAAACATATTCTTAGTTTCTATGGCCACACTTGTGAATAAATGGATGTCTTTAAATGCAAAATATGATATTATCTCTAAAATTAGGAATAATGCATTATTATATGAAGTCAAGAAGAATACAAATTACTTATTTGTATTGAAGTGTAAATCCAAACAAAGTATCCCAGATAAAGATTACGATCAAACACGAGAAATAAAACTGGAACAACCTATCGTCGCACAATTGGATGTTAATCTTACGAAAACTGAGTACTAGCATAACATCATTGGTCATCAGGATATTGGCTCTTTTAAACAGACTTTAAAATATTATGGAATAGAACTATCATCTGATACACTTAAAAATTTTAGATGTAAGATTTTTTAATTGTGAAATATGAAGTAGATGGCTATTTTAAGAAAAGGAAAAGTTGTATTTGAAATAGAACTAGTAAAGTGTTTCGTGTTCGATTTAGTGGAAGTTTTAAACGTAGAAAGAACTGGAAACATTGCATTCATTTTACTTACTGAAGTTAATATGAAATACCGATACATCTACTGTTATATGAAAAAAATATATTGCTGAAAAACTAATTCAGCTTTTACGGAAACTTGAAATACAGACTAACACTAAAATAAAAAGAATACGTAGCGACCAAGGTAGGGAGTTATATAATAGCCGAACAATCCAGTGTTGTGAATGAAAAGGCATTAAATCTACAGTTTCTGCTCCTCATGTACCTGAGCACAATGATATTGTAAAACCGAGTAACCAGCTTGTTTTGAACAGAACCAGATCATTGATAAATCCTAGTATGTTGGAAGAAAAGTTTTATTAGCATTTCTCTGTACATTATTCAGTATATTTTTTAAATTAAAGTTACAGAAGAATCGAGATTTGCAGCGGAGCTTCAGACTATCTCCAAAAGAAACCGAAGTAAAACAAAATACATATTCTCCACATACTTGTTACTTACTTCAAAGAGGTGCGTTCAAAGATAGATGCAAAAATGTTGGAAAATTTTTTATGGATATAATTTTCTGCCTGATGTAGGACTAATTATTGACAAAGAAGAAAGACATTTGGCAAAAACCAGAAATTTTAAGATATAAAAGCGAAATACAGCTGAAGAAGGGCAACATAGGTTCAATGACAATATTAGTACTGAAAATATTACTCCTTATTGTCATGAACCGGAACTGAATGAGAAGAGTGATACTATTACAGAAGAAATTGCAAAAAAACAAAGAGCACGATGACCAAAATAACTTTAATGAAGAGGAAGAGACTTTGTTACCACATGAAGGTTTTTCAGATGCTCAACAAGAACTATCAAAGCTCCTGAGAGGCTCACTTATGCCGATGTTCTTCCTAATGACACAAAGTATATATTCTAAGATGTTATTCTTCTATTTCTGTAACTAAATTTAATTAATTTTGCATCAGCAAAAGTTGTAAAGGATAACTCTATTCCAAAATTATATTTTCAAATAAAAGACCATACACAAGCAGAAAAATGGTATCAAGCCGATGATAAGGTGCTGAATTAGTTGATATATATTGGAAAGATGGAACTCGTTAAAAAATCAGATAACTCAGAGAAAGAAATAATACCAATCATGGAGGAGTATTCCAAGAAAACAGATAGTATATCCAAACAGCAGATTTTTAAGTGCCAGTTTGTTGCTGGTGGTAATATGCAAAATTATTATCTTAAATTTTATTCACCAGCAGCAAGACTAAAGTTAATGCGTATGTTTGTTTTTTCTTGTTGCATCTGAGAATATGAAATGAAAGCAAGTGAATGTTGGGAAGGCTTTTCTCATTGCTACTTTCGATAAGGTATATCATTAGGATCTGGCACAAAAGTTACGAAATTTCCACCAAGGTTTTGTTTGGGAATCATCAAGAGCACTGTTTGGCTTAAATAACCACCACTTCATTGGTCTAAAAACAGCAAACACGATGAAGAAGTTGCAATTTGAAGTAAACATAAAGGAAAATACTATTTTCTTTCTTAGACAAAGAATTATTCTAGTACTGCTCTATGTGGAAGACGTGTTGTTTGCATAATAGGACGACGTATAGCTAAACTGGATTCTTAAAAAATCAAAAGAAGTGTACGATGTTAATGATGCTTTTCAAGTGAATAATTATGTGGGTTTCGAGATAGCACATAAAGAAAAAGAAATGCATTTAACAGCAGAAAACTATATTTTAGAACTACCTGATGTTTTTGAAATAGAAAAAGACGAGAGAAAAATTATCCCATAAGTGGTTAATTATTAGACTGTCAAACCGGGTCAAACTAAAGCATCAGAATTCAAAAAAGAAGTATCAATGAATACTGTGTTCACTAATATTTGTTTGTAGAGTGGGTCGCCCAGATATAGTGTTTCAAACAAATATGTTTGCCAAATGCTGTAGCAAGCCCAATATGACTCAGCTTTATGCTACGTAAAGCATTGTTGGATATTTACTTAAAATCAAAAGATATGGACTAAATTATGAGAAAAAGCAGACGTTTTGAACTTTGAGACTTTTTGTGACGCATCTCATGCGTCCATTAATAAAAGATGTTCTATGATTGGATTTACTTTGAAAAGAAACAATGCAGAATTAGTATATAAAATGAAGAAACAGAAGATGATAGCAACCTCATTTACTGAGTCGGAGATAGTAGCATGTGCTTTAATGGTAAAGCAAATAAAATGGTTACAAATTAATTTTAGTATTAAAAGAATCAAGTTTGATTATTGAGTCATAAGATCGGATAGTGAAGGCACTTGTAAGAAGATGGGTATTAAAAAAAGTTTATTTGGGGATAAAGTGGTTGAAAATAGAATATTATTTCTTGAAGCGGATATTGGAGTAAGATAAATTTAATATTAAGTATTTGAACACTAAAGAAAATGACGCAAATGTTTTGACAAAAGCTGTAGCCAGAAAAGTGCTTTTAAAAAATCGAAAGAACTGTTTTACCAATCTAGAAGAAGAGCAAGATAAAAATATGTAAAATAGTGCGAAAGGAGCAGTTGTCGAGTATTGGTTAGTTGCGTATGAAGGTAGTAAGGGTCTGCTCTGAGAAAGACTGGTACCTGGATTATAAGATAGGAAGTTAGCTTATCAGTGCTTTTATATGTATTGTTGAAAACCAGAATTTAACTGTTAAAAATAAGCATTAAAAAATCTAACAATAAGTCCATAAGTACTTCCCTACTGAGAAGAACTTGAATAGAGTCCTATACTAAATCCCATAGGCGCTATAAGTGGGTGATCGCCAACATCTATACTCAAGTTGAGTTTCCCAATAGTATTGACCACCCTTCCAATGCCCAAATGATATATGAAGAGGGAAAAATAACTTGTTGATATTGTTTCATAATAGGGGTTGTGTTTATAGAACAGGGGTACTTTTATGTCTTTAATCAAGGTTAGCTAATGTTTCTGCACAACAAGAGGGCCTCCGCTAAGTGAATTGTTTTAATTGGAGCCAAACCGAGTTTAGTGGAGGCTGCTTTTAATAATGCTAGAGTGTTTAAAACTCACGGTGGGTTCTTCAACTTTTCTTTGTTGAGAGATTAGAAACTTCAACAATATCCGCACCTAAAGCATTAAAAGCTTTGTAGAAAATATTTATTTCTTTTTTAAAAATTATCATGTTTTTTCATTGTGCTTTTAAATTCCATAAAAAGAAAAATATAAACAGTGTTTACCTAGAGAGTAATGGTCGGTTTGAAGAATGTAAATTCTTCTTGGTTTAAAGCTTTCTATTTTCATTGTTCGTCTAACCCAAAAAGTAAAGTAGAAAACTGACAAGATTCATAACTCATTTCAGAACAAGCTTTTATATTCTGAGTTCTATGCCAAACGTTATACTACAGTGTCACAGTTTTTTCCTTTGTCAAGCTGAAGTGGAAGGATTGTCTAAAAGATTGTATACTTGTTCGGGTGTTCTTAATTGAGAGAAAAACGTTTGCAAGGGTTGCTTAGCTGAGCAAAAATCATCGATGAAGATAGCTGGTCTTTCCAAATAATTCTTTAGAGTATAAAGTGATTTTTTTTATTTTATCATCCTGTTTCAGTTTTATTTTTGTTTATGATAGATAATGCTGTGACGGAACTTTATGGAATTCGACAGAATATCCGATTAATAATTTTGACTGGTTATAAGTGCAACTTTCCTTATCGAAACTTATCGGAACTTATCGGTTAGTTTTCTTAAGTTTCTACGTTTCTTCGAACTCTGGTTCTATAGTACTAGGTAGAAGACATATTTAAGTGCAGGGGAATAATACAGTAAAGACAAAGATTAACTTCCTATAAGGTTCTACAGAAACTTGGTAGCAACCAAATATATTTATTGCACCACATAGTACCGAATTCTTGTTACTCTGCGCTGTAATGTAAGAATATTAAGAAAATCTTTCTTAAAGTAAAGCTTAAGGCAAAGTGTGCAATTTTACCAGAAGCTGCCCTCGTTTCCAGAAGCTTATGTAGAGGCTTATTGTTGGTTTAGTATATCGTGGAGGTAGTTACATGGTGTATAGTTATAGTGGCCAATGAATCTATGCAACGCAACATTACACAAATAGCAAGAACAAGAGTTTAAAGCTAGAGCTGGGTTCAGAAGCTATATTTAACATAGGTAGTAAATCAATAACGCTAGGGAACAAAGAATAGAACTCTTTTTAGAAACATCAGGAAAATTACCTGTGAGAAAACAAAAACCAAAATTTTCTTTAATATAGTAAACTGAACACATAGTTTTATGATTCTAGGTTATGCCTGTGGTAGAAGAGTTAAATTACTTCAACAGTGGCAGAACTATAGCAACAAGCAATATAGACTATTTTTTTTGTTTTAGCAGCTAATATTAAAGTGTTATGGCGCTCCTCTGCTAGAGAGTGGCCTATAAGAAATGAAAACAACTTCTTGTGTGTGCTTCTGGTTCTAGCAAAGGAAAGAGTAAATAAAATTGTGGATATAATAGCTTGATCGGTCCTAGATTAAAGTACTTGCATTTATGTGACTGATATTGGTCCATGAATTTAAACAAGTATCAAACTAGTAACAGTGAACTTTTATTATGGGGAGCACAACTTAACCTTCATAAAATTTGTACCACATAGTGGGACAGTAATGATTGGAGCAAAATACATCACAATGCAGTAGATTCCAATATATACAGATATGTCTTCTATTTTCTTGCGAGTCAAACACAAATATCCAAGAAAAGTATAGAGCGAAGTCTTATTTTTGTTGTTACTTTTTACCAAAGCAGTGTTGCAAGTTCACTATAATTTGAGAATAAGAATTAGGATTATATACAAAACATAGTATTTGTAGAGAAAAAAAATCTGTGCTTTAACGGGAGCTCAGAATCTAAAACTATTTCCTAACGCATCAGAAAGTTTCATCACTAGTTCCAAAGTATTAAAATGGGGCTGCAAGAGAAAACCCTCCCTTGAAAAGAAAAAATAAGCCCCAAGAATTATGAGGAACCGTAGAAAATATTGTAATTCTATTTTTTTGTGGAAAAGATGAATATTGTTAGGTTCTGCTTATGGATGTTTTCCGTTTTAACCCTTAACTAAGCGTATGGGAATAAATAGAATGCACACATTTATGGTCAAGTGCATATATATGGTCCAAACAAAGGAACCCTAAGCAGTAAAGAAATACAATAATTAACTTTCAACTTATTCTATTTTCCATTGAAAAAATATCTTCGGAGAAGTGAAAATTGGCAAATTGGACTTGATAGCATGTTCGAAATATATTTCTAAAATACCTTTTTGAAGCTATCAACAGAACTAAGATAAGCTCATAGAACCAGAGCAGTTAGATTCTTGAAAAAATGCACCCAATATTTTAAACATTTTATCTTAGAAAGAAAGGGCAAAACATCGTTATAGCACCTAGTTGGGACTCTAATGAAATTAAGTCATCGAGTCCAAATGTTATACAGGACCCACAGTCATAAACCTACCATTTCTCCAGACATTATAACTATTGGTTGTATTTAAAGTCTTGACACGGAATCCAATGAAAGGGGTTTAGCTATACCGGCAGATCAAAATGTTGTCTAATCGGCTTAAGAAAAGCATGACAAAGCAATTATGGTGATATAGTTTGATCCATTGCTTTATATGAAACAATGTAAACAATGGTCAAAACTGAAGTAGCTGAGGCATGTTTCTGAAATACCTACATCATCGAAGCAAAAAGAGTGGCTTTGATATTGCAAATCTTGATGCTTTGATGCTGAACAACCATTTTGAAATCAAAGTAGATAAGAAAATGAGATAATATTCACGAGGTCTTAACTTCAGTACAATCAGTATAGTGTGATTAGTATTTAGTGTGTTAGAATCATTAGAGTTAATTTTAGGCGTAATTAGCTACTGCATGTATCATGGCGCTAACTGCTAGAGAAAAAGTTGTTCAGTTGATTGAAGATCGTTCAACCCAAGGATGAAATTAAATTAAATAATTTGATTAACAACTGGAACAATTCTTTATAAGTACGCCATCAAGAGTTTTGCTAGTATGCGCCAAACAGGATCTTGGATCGACCATGAAGCTTTGGAACACTAGTTCCAAAATCTAATATTAAGTCCTGATAGATCGTAAACTACTGTAATGGTTTCCTAACTACAGCAGATAGATTAGTAACCATAAGCATTTGTACAGTAAGAAAAACTTTTCGAGTCGATGATCACCAGAAAAATATGGTTTAAGAGTTGACTATACGCTTATACTTTTTGGAGATATGGAACAAATAATTTCGGCTGTTGGTTTTGTTCAACCTTTGGTTTAGCATCAGTATCTTATCTCTTTATTCGTGTCTTAATTAAATCTCTCTAAATATTTCAAAAGCTCTGTAACCTGGTTCACCAACTCAGATTTTCACCACCTGTTGAAATATACGGTACTCGTTTCACTTGCTTTGGTCATAACCAAAAATGTTTTGTTACCTATAAGTAGTCCTACGCTTTGTTAAAATAAGGTATTAATTTCGTGGTCATTATTTAATAGCTGTTTTCTATAGCATGAAAGTAAGTGTTGGCTATAACTATGTACTATTTTCGTTATTAATATTCTAATGGAGGTGACTACTAGGGCACGAGGAACACCTCGTCCACTCTTAAAATAACGTACCAGCGTAGGTGTCTTTTCCTCGCTTTAAGTAATGGGAAATCATAGAAACTATTTTGCTGTTTTCTTTTTTATTCTCAAAGTAATTGAATATAGTGAGTCCGAGGTTCGTAAAGAGTAACCATTCTTGCAGCTGCATATTCGGTAAAATCTATATTACAGTCGACTTTAATCGTTACAATTTTATCCCCTCCTACCAACTACCCATCCTATGAGAATCAAATTTTGTTAACCATTCTATAAAACCCCTAAACGAACCAAACAGATTGTAAAACTTAACAAAAACCTAATGGAAATGGCCTAAGCTTATTCGAGCTCGACAGATAATTTCTTACCGGTCGAGCACGAATTTGAACCGAAATCTAGCTTTTGTGATTGGCTTCTATCTGAGCAACAGTGATCTGGGCTATTGCGTGAATGATTCCAATTTAGTGCGAAAGAACACAGTTTTGAAAATTTGGCGGATGATAGCAGATTATCACGACATTACTTCGGAAGTTGTGTTGGAGTAATTTTAGTCCATCACCACAGAAGTCCGATCAAGGCACAGCTATGAAGACTTTTTCATATCTTATTTCGCTGTGTTCGTACTAGCTCGGATGCTCACGCGACCCTATTCGGTAAACGAAATTTACAGCGAACTCGGTGGAAAGTAGTTACAAACCTCTCACCTCAATCTCAAAGTGTAGCACTTACCTTTGGAACTCTCTCAAAAACTAGCTATGTAAGAAACCCCTAGCCTCAAAGATTAAAGGTTTTACTTAATCAGAAACTCTACGAATAATCATACTAGCTCTATGAGAATGATGCATACCCATGAGGAATATAATTTAGAGAACAATTACAGTAATCCCTCATTGCTGTTCAAGGAAATAGTATTTTGGGTTCTCCGAGAGGTGCCGGGAATTAGAAATCAACTTGACATTACCTCGGCTAATTTGATATATAGAAACATCCGGGCACCGGGGTTGAGAAAACTTACATACCGAGTTAAAACTTAATTCAAGTATAATAAATAGAAAAAATGAATTTTTTCAAAAAGAAAGAGTTTCCTTCACCAGTAGTTATGGGAACAGAATCGTTGATGAAAAAAAAAGCACATGGAACAACAGAAAAGCCTGTGCAGGAGAACTTGAGATGGAATGTTGATAGAAAGGAGGCAGACAAGATTTGTTCATTTAATCGTCATTACGCTGAAAAACGCGGTACTTTTCTGAGTACTGCCTGGATAGATGAAGTTCAGGATCAGGGTCCAATTGAGTACTATGACTCAGTCTCTGGAAAGTTGTTGTACACAGCACCAGTCGGAAGAAGTTTTGAGGAGTTCTTAGCTGAGTCCAGGAAACATGGATGGCCTAGTTTTAGAGATCAGGAAGTAAATTGGGAGAACCATAGAGTTCTTCCAGGTGGAGAAGCTGTTAGCGTGGATGGAACTCATCTAGGTCACAACTTACCAGATGCAAAGGGAAATCGGTACTGCATCAACTTGTGCTGCATAGCTGGTTATCCTAGGGAACAAGGTGAAAGTACAGAAGTAAAAGCTGAAATCGAGGAAAAAATTTTTGATATGAAAAAAGATGGTTCTGGATGTACTGGGTTATTTTGGCGCAGTGATCCACGAGCCAAAAGAGGCTGGAGGGTAAAAAGTTCAGTGCCAGACTGGCCACGGGATGGTGCACAACTTAAAGGGGTAGTGTTTGAAGTTAAAGGAATGAACTGGTTAAAAGTCTCTGCAGTAAAACAAAAAGAAAAACAAGATTTTTCCAAACTAAAAGAAGAAGACTGCTGGATTCCTTTTCGTAATGTTCAATATTTTCTAGAAGAAGCGGAAATATAGTATATCAGATTTAACCGTTAATATTAGGAAAAGAAGGTTTTAATCAATGGGACCACCTCTCCCAGAAAAAGAGCTATGTCTTTGGGGAAACGGAAAATATGGACAACTAGCCACTGGGAATGAGATGGATTATGGAGTTCCTACAATTATGGACAGAGTTTTGACACAGGGAAAAAGTATTAAAATGATTTCCTGCGGATATTTCTATTCTTTGATATTGAGTGAAGGTGGAGTAGTATATTCATGGGGGTTTGGTAAGAACGAACAGCTTGGTCATGAATTTGCACAAAGATCATTAAGATCTGGAAACTTAAATTTATATCATAAGATTCCAAGGAAAATTAAATCACTGGCAAAGATAAAAATCCGGTCAATCTCAGCGTGTTATTCTCATTCATTTGCACTCTCAATAGATGGAGATTTATTTTCGTGGGGAAACGGAGAACAAGGAAAACTTGGTTTTGGAGCAGATATAAATATTCCAGAGCCAAATCAGGTTACAGTATTTTGTAATGAATCAGGAGAACAACTTGAGGAGACACCACTAATAGCACAGGCAAGAGGTGGACTGCATCACTCAATAATATTAGATATGGAGAACAACTTTTACACTTGTGGCTCAAATAGTAAAGGTGCATTAGGTACAGCAACTGAGAGACTTAATACATTTTTCCACCGAGTACCTTTACAGTACGCTTTACTTGATAACAGTGCGGATGCCCAGGTGGAAAAAGTTAAGCAGGTTGATGCAGGACGAGAATTTTCTTTGGCACTCTGTGAAAGCGGAAAAATATTTTCCTGGGGAGCAAATGAATTTAAGCAATTGGGCCTCTTAAAAGAGGAAACGTTTTCAATGTTTGACCTTACAAACTCAACAGATACGTTTAGATATATCTTTCCTACAACAAACAAATCTGTGAAGCGAAGTATAACCAAAGCAGCTGCGGGGGAATCAGATATACTAACACGACGTAAATCGGCCAGTTCATTGTTGCTGCAACGAGCAACAGCGACATTTAAGAATAATAAAGGAGCTGATAGCCAACACATTCCTGTTCCTTCACAAATTATTTTTTTTGGGCAGATTGAAGCACCAAGAATTGTAACTCCAGGGAGAAAATCGAAGAAAAGACCTTTAGATGTGCGGATTTTTCCGAAACCTCCAAAGTTTAATAAGATATCTTGTGGTGATAGTCATTGTTTAGCTTTATCAGTCAAAGGAACTATATATTCTTGGGGAAACGGTTGTAATGGGCGCCTTGGCAATGGTTCCAGTTTGAAGAGGCAAGAGTGTCCTATTCAGCTAGATTGTATCTCAGATGTTGATGTTGCACAAATTTCAGCAGGGGGAAAGCATTCAATGTGTTTAAGTACCCAGGGCGATGTATATACATGGGGATGTAATTCAGAACTGCAGGTAGGATGCACAGGGCAGGATGAAACTAATAGAAAAGATGTACTACTTCCGAAAAAATTAGATCCTCTCAAATTAAAGGCCAGTACAATTGAAGCTGGATCAACAGTGTCTTCAGCAATCTGCACTACAGAGAGTTATCGTGATATCAAGAAAAAAAAAAGTGGAAATAGAGTTGGGAACTGGAAAATTTGTTCCCTTTCTTGAGAATTATTGGAACAACTCTTGTGGAACAACTTGTCCAAAGATCCAGCAAAGAAACAAACTGAGAGTATTGGATAAGCTGATGGGAACATCTTGTTCCTGGAAAACATAAATAATTATAAAGTAACTAAGAGTAAGTCGCAAATAAGCTGCTATAAAACCTTGCGCTGTTTCTTTATTTAATTTAGAGCTATAGTTTGTTAGAAACAGGTCAATACCTTTTTATGAGATACTTCTGCAGCAGGATTATAAGAATAACTCCAATACTTGACAACTTTGCCAAAGTTTCAATATCACCTTTTTTCAAAGATAGAGTCGAAATGTTCATTATCTGAGTGAAGTTAATTCTTCTATTCCTATAGAAATAACAATCCGTTTTTTTTACTATAGAATCAAGTACTCGAAAACTGATTGGTCAAAGTAATTACCCAAAAACAAGTTTTACAATACTTCACCGAAATCAACGATACGCAGAATGGTAATTTACCATACTTTGGTTAAGTATAGAGCAATGCGAGAAAAAAATGAAGCTTGCTACAAGGTACTAAATCAATAATAAAAGTTAAGAACTCAATCCCAACTTGTTTTATTCTTCTTATGCTTTAGAACTATATTAACTTTTGATTTTAATCAAACTTAACACTTGAAGTTTGAGTTGCCGTACGTCTTCAATAATGGCCCTCATGACACGATACTCGATGAAAGTGAGAATGGATCTACATGAATGTCAATTTATTGAACATTGATATGTTAAAGTATGCGTAATACTAGTAACCACATGTTTGATGTAAGACAAATAGAGTCTTAAGAGCATTAATTTTGAATGCCGAAATTGAGAAAATGCAGATTTGCGTTGTAACCAAATTAAATTGTGAAGCTTAAATAGCTTTGATGCTGCAAAAAACATACTACTGCTATGGAAAAAAACTTCATAGCTTGGTTATTTCTTAAATAAGCATATTTTCATCAGTTTCCTGCTTCCCAAAAACTCCCGCCGATGGTCTTTCTCAAATCCAAACGCTGATTCCTGGCTAAGTGTGTAGAAACTGCTCCTCAGCAACAAAAATTGAAATCATAATATTTCTGTTAAACATACGTGATTGATCCGTAGTGGTGCATATTGGGGAGATTTCTTCATTGAGGATTTAATCCCTCTAACTTATACTCAATCGAAGCATATTTTGAATTTGCTGGATCTGCAAGCTTTAATAATGAAATCCACACTGCTCAATGAGAAAATTTGCTGAGAACCTTCACAAATCTTGATTCATCCACTCAGAGATTGTCAAACAGCATCAGTCAATTTCTGAATGATTTCCTCATTCCGCACTCATTATGACTTAACAAATTCCTGATTTCGAAAACCTCGATGATTTCCTCATTTTTCGTTGATTGCTCACTATATCTATTTTCAAAACTAAAACAACCACTAGTAAATTTTCTATGAAATCCGAATGCGTGGTCTATGTGTACTCAATCGATGACCCATCCGGAATTCAGTGCATATGGGTCAGAGTAAAACTTAGAAAGACTTGGAAAGGTACTAACGTGCTCCTTGTGATGCTCTTAAGCACATGTCATCTTGCTTAAATTTCTGATGCTAAGCTTAAACGCAGAAAACATTGATCAAGTTAATATAATCCTAAGCAAACCTTAGCGAATTACACGAGGATTCTATTTGAACATATTTCTAAAATCTAACCTGAGGTTTCCAACCAAAGTTACTATCAGAAGAATATTTAGATAGAATAGAAAATATCATGTCTAGAGATAAAATGTCATTTTGTATTGTTTGAAGCAAAGTAAATTAAAAACCTCTATTAATATCTGAATAGCACAACAGTTATCCAGAAATGTTGAGTAAGAAAGCAACGGTTCTGCTCCGTAGAGTTATAGCCTTATAGTTAACAGTAATATGAGATTTTTTTTTTGATTTGTGGTACTATAATTACTTCATGACTTTAAAATGCCACGTTACTTAAACTTCAACTTATTGCAAGTTAAAGTATTTTCAACTTGGTTCATTACATATCATAAAGTGCAAATGATTGCTGTTAGGAAGTAACATCGAGGAAAACAAATATTTTAATGTCACTAGATAGCTTTACCAGTTAATTCTACAAACTTAGAATTCACATTTTCTTAGTGCTCTTTCGTTGATTCTTTCGGAGACACCAGGTAAATGCAGTTTTAATTATTTCCAGAAAAACTTGTTTGCATTGAATTAAGAGTTATAAAAAGGTCCTATCATAGCTAAGCTTAATGAACACGATAGAAGAATCCGTTTTAGCAAAACATATAATTTCTCAAGGGAAAGGCTTCTAAAAGACAAATAAAACCAGTACTTGTTGTGATATCCAGCTGGTTAACTGTTGTAATAGCTTCTCAGGAACCATTGAAGAAGACTATTTTGCACCTAAAATAGTTAGTTCATGCTAATTAATTCCGTATTTTCATATCCATAAGATCTTTTCTCTTGTAACACCAAACCCAGTTGAACTAATTTTCTTGTTGAAAATTTGAAATTTTTAAATCTCATTCAAATGATTGTTCTTAATATTTAGGTACTTGTAAATATGTATCATTGCTTTCTCAGACTTGTTCAAAAAAGATATCTGACCTGCATCTCAGATAGCGTGCTGTAGTCCAGATATAATTGCTTAAGGGGTATAGCTGGAGCATAGAGAACATCTTTAATAGCGGGGGTTGGCTAAGTATTGTGTGTTCTCTCAAAACCCGTGTTGAGCTGGCAAGTGATAGTGGTTATCCAATGTGAAAATCAGTTTTTGGAAATATGGATTCCTTCTTAGTGCGAGCTATAATAATCATTACTTATACCGAAAAGTACTTCCTATATTTCTTAATCCCATTAATAAGAATACAATTTTCTCTATAATGTACAAGACCGCTTAAAATTTAACACTGTACCCGAACTTGCAGCACAGTTGAAGCAACTCGGAGCATTAAATTGTATCTAAACTTTATGTATTAGAAAATAAATCCATACGCATTAAAATTAATCCTAAAGAGGATATGATAT
Source organism: Labyrinthula sp. Ha (assembly GCA_015227615.1). NCBI lineage: Eukaryota > Bigyra > Labyrinthulida > Labyrinthulaceae > Labyrinthula > Labyrinthula sp. Ha. Next base: position 257,432 of record JAALGZ010000049.1, on the reverse strand, counting down.
AATGTATCCAGCCAGGATAACTTTCAGGATGGTAGCAGATATTTCCTATCTCGAATTCAATATTTATTCGATATTTAGTACGAATTTTGAGCAATCTTTAAATTCACAGTAAATACAGTGTAAATTCTACAGGTAAGCCCATTTCTAACTCTTTATCATGCAACGCAAAGCATTGCTTTGTGATGCTTAAAGGACTATCTTGATAAATGGTGTGGACGGAAGATATTCGCCAATAATACTGGTATACTTTAAATAAGCCCCTTATGCCAAATCTATTACTGAGAAAAAAATCGGTACATAATGTCTTGGTCCATTTTTAATCTTGTATTTCTTAGTTATTAAATTTGAGTTTAATTATAATTTTAGCAGACAAGAGAGTGTATTGGGAATTAATCACTTCAGTGCATTGTCACTTACTTGCTTTTAGCGTATTTTCTAATATATGGAAGTCTAAAACCAAAAAATCTAGTATTTATTATAGAACTATAAATTTTTACTTATTTTGAAAGCTTTTAGTTAATTCTTTATGTTCTCCCACCCTTCTGAGCAGACTAGTTTTCTTGAAAGCGAGTTATTTTTGTTGCACACACACTAGACTCGAAATCTCCATATTAGATTTCCATAGTTCTTCATATGAAGCTCCCTCAATCTCATGGTCATATAATTTTACCATTAGACTAATCCCATATAATTAACCTCTAAACTGAGCATTAATACCATAGAGTAGGTTTAGCTTAGCATTTGATATAAGAATAGTTATTGCTCTTGATTCACGACAAAGGTTTGGCATTTAAGAAGGAACTTATCTATACTCTATGGATTTGGTTCAAGTCCGAGTTTTCCACATTATCTGCAGAGATAAAACTTGTTTGGTTTTCTAAATATTGAGGTTTTTTATGGATAAAATTGAGACGTTATGTTTGAACATCAACTATACTACTACAGCAAACATTTGAAGGCTAAATTGAATTATACGTTGAGTCCCTTGTGTTCCCTGTCTTAAGTGTTTTTCCGCCATTTGAGTGCAAGGATACTAGGGAATTCCGCTTATTTGAGATATAAACTGTGTACCATTCATTTACAATATTCAGCTAAGAGTACAGATTGTACTAATAAGGTATACTGCCCTTGTTAACTTTGCCCCTGCGACAAAGTTGAAAAATTAATTAATGGTAATATGCTTCTTCCCAAGTGGACTACATAGCCCATGTAATACTACCTTTTCTTTTTTCACTTCAAGAAAGATCTAATCATTTCCTAGAGTAATAAATCCAGATTTTGTAGCAGGTATTGCTTGAATGCTTTTTCTACCTTTTCTAAAGTAGTTAAGATAAACAAACTTTAGTTCAGAGTGTGTATATTTCAAACTTGTTTCTTAAAAAATTAACTATTTCCAGTATAGCTATAGTTCTCTATTCTATTCTTAGGTTTCTTTAGTTTGGTATTATCGTAACCTATATGGGAGTTTCATCTACCTGCTTGCTTAAGCTGGGTGCAAGAAACCTCCATCCTTAGGTACACAGCCTAAGAAACTGTCCACATTCACAACAGGAACAATGGTTAATATATAAATAGCAATATTTTGGCCATGATTAAAATAGATATGTGGTCATGCTAGTGTGTGTGGAGGTTGCTTGGAACTTGCTTATTAACTCAATTAATATGTATGGCATAATAAGGAATGCTTTCCCTTAAGGCTTATACTGAATGTTAAGCATTATCTAAAGTTCTCACTTTAAGTTGCACTAATTGAATAATATGTCACCATTAGTTCTGGTGTCATTTACTGAGTTAACTACCTACTTTGATACTTGACGTAATCTATATAAATCGTTTTAGTACTCGTATTTCAAATTGATTAACATTTTGGGCAATTAAGGTTCCATTAATTAAAGAAAAAGGCCATGATTCTTTAACCGTTATTCAAACAAGGACAACGATAAAAAGAAATGGGAAATACTCAACCCCAAGGTCAAAAAGGTCAACGAGGAAAGAAATCATCTAGATATCCACATGTTTCCTTATCTAGCTTTGAGACAGTGTCGAAGCAAACTTCTTCCAGCACTAAGACCCCAGCTTTTGTCCATAACCTTGGAAAGGGAACATTTTCAACTGTATTTGCAGGCAAAATGAACTCACATTTATATGCAATAAAGCAAATGAATAAATATAAAATCCTGAAGCATAAAGAAGTATCAAATGTGCTCAATGAGTTCAACATCTTGAAAAAACTTCCAAAGAATCATTTCATTGTTAACCTCCATTTTGCCTTTCAAGACAAGTATAATCTTTTCCTGGTATCAAATTTAATGCTCTGCGGATCACTTTCACACTATCTTGACAAAATTAAGCAAAGTTCTAAACCCTCATCTTTCATACCTCTCTCAGTTGTTCGTCATTGGATGGCTCAGCTGGTTTTAGCACTAACATTTCTCCACGAGCATTACATTGTTCATAGAGACGTAAAGCCTGCAAATCTTCTCTTGGACCATAATGGGCATCTACGACTCACTGATTTGAATGTTTCTCTTCAGTTGAGTCCCGTAGAGGCAGGAACCATAGGACACAGAGATGGATGGGGCTCCGAAGGATTTCGTGCACCTGAGATTTACTTGAGAAGTGGAAAAGGGTTTATTTTTGCTTGTGATTGGTTTAGTGCTGGTTGTGTGCTTTTTTTTCTTCTTGCTGGCTCTTTGCCCTTCAAAGTGGACTCTTATACAAGTAATGAGGTAACAAGGGTGTCAAGGTTGTCTAAATCAAAGAGTGAGAGCAAGGCAGGAACAAGGACTACGAAAGGTTCTAAAGCTACAAGGAGTAATAGATTAACAAAGGAGAAAAGAACTCGAAAGGAAAGAAATGTTGAGTTGCTTAGAAAGATGAAAAATGGTGCATTTGAGAAGAGTTTGATTAAGGATCCAGATGCATTGGACCTTGTTTCCGGCTGGCTGAAATTCAACCCATCGACACGCATCGGGTGCGAGTTGGGGAGAGAAGGTGAAGTTAGAATTCTCCAACAACCCTTCTTTAATGGAAAAGAAAAAATTAACTGGGATCGATATGTTGATGGCTTAATCTTGCATAAGAAGGTGCTGTTACGCGGTCTAACACTTCCATTGTCCAATAAGTCCGATCATTTAGATGGAACATTTGTGAAAGCAGATATAGAGGCTGATGTAGTGGAAAAGGCAGAAGCGGGAGAGTTTGTGAGTAATTTTGATTCACGCTTAGATGCCGCTGAACTAAAGAGCTATGTAAAACGCGGGTTTCATGGATCCACTAATGGCCCTCTAGAACTATTAACAGAGGAGGAGCAAAGACGCTTCCAGAAATTTGCATATAATGCAAGTTTAGATACATCTAAGAATCCCTCTACAATTTCAGGTGATTCGAAGGGAAATTTTAGTAGATTAGAGATACTAGGTAGTTTAGATGGAAAAAGTGTAAAGCAGGTTGTTCAAGGTGCAAGTGCTGAAGAAGTTGACAGGGTTGTTCAGGAGTTGAGAGAGTTTAGAGAGGAATACCTAAAGGAGGTAATGAGAGTCGCCAAGGCAGAGGCAGAAATTGAAAACTTGAGGCAAAAGGTAGTAGAGCTTAGTAGAGTGCAGCCTGCTACTCACACTATTGATTCAATTTCTGAAAAAGTTGAACAGTATGAAGAAGTTATTAGTGAGGAAGAGGTTGAAATAGAGATGGGTGTGTACGATGACATTGAAGGCTGTAGAACAGGCTCCGATATAGAACCTGAAGAAATTTTCAAGATAAGAAAACCAGCTGATGAAGATGACTATTCCAGCGAAGAAGATGAACTGGAGGTAGTTTATGTACCCACTGGTGCTGGAAAGTAATGTTCCTACATAGTTATGTTTTCTTCTTGTATTATTGCTGGTTACACTAAGGGTAAATTATTGTTACATGTTTATTTTACGAGTCTGAAGCGGTCAATCATTTACAAATGGTTGAAATTAATTCACTAAATCAATAATACTAAAGGGGAACGGGAGTTAACAGCAAAAAAAAAGCTCAAAGAAATGCATCTTCGCAAAGTTTTTATTCTTTGTTTTATACTGATGCCTTCAGAGGATATATGGCGGTTTCTGGAATTTGCTAAGAGGTCAGAAATTACGTTCTATCTGGGTAACTATGAAGGTGAGAAGACATTCTATGCTTGCCCAGGAACAGAAAGAGTTTGAGTTTGTAAAATTTGAAGTATGAAGCTCCCAAAAGAAGGCTCAATCTTTCTATTGAAGTCTTTGTTATTGAGACATACTATTCCTAAATTAGTTCACAAACAGCATTCTAGCTTAAAATGTGTTAGTTAACCTTATCTTGTTTCTATACAGCTCTATAGAATCTCAACTTATTTATAACCATATCACATTGGAAAAAGAAGCTGAATCGAGTTATATGTCAACTGACGAGTAATTACCTTGCTCTATATAAAGCTCTCTTGTAAGACGATTTGCTTACTAAAAAACATCCTTATAAATTGAAACTAAAACTTAAGATTTTCTCAATGCAAACAGATTTCATCATGTGAATTTTCAAATTGAAAGGAGAAAATTTCCTGTTAGAATTATTCCAAGTCGTACGCACTATCAAATTTGAGCTATGCTAAGCTTATGAGAAGAAGAACAGGTTCATAGGGAGCTTCTACTAAGTTAATTTTTACTTCCTTACTGAGAATGTACGCAATATCAAATAAGCATGAAGATCAACTTAAACATGAAACTTTTAACACCTGCCATATTTGCTTTGATTGTAGGAAAGTCAGAGGACAAAGGCTTTAACTAGTACATTTTCCCTACAGAACTACGGACAGTAATATTTTATATTTACAGTTGAAAAAGGAGAAAAGAATTACATCCAGTCGCTCTCTTCCTTTTGATTCTTTCAATTCCTTTATAGTGTCTGATAAAATAGGAACCATAAGAGTTTCAGATACGAGTCTTCATTTTGCAGCTGAGAAGTTAGGCATGGACATAGCTTTTACCTGGAAAAACATTTCCAAGTCTTTTTATTAAAAAAATACCTAATATATAGCTCTTTTGAGTTCACTCATCATTTTCTCTATATTTATATCACGTAAAATAAGAAATATAGTTGTAGTAACAGTTTTGTCTGAATTTGTTAAGAATGGATTGAACTGAGATTTATCTATGCAAAACAAGCCTCTTTAGGTATTTAAAATGGTAAAGGTTGAAAATCAAGCATATAATTTAGCAAATAGTCAATTTTCTTTTAAAAGAATAATAATAAGTACAAACCATAAACAGTGCTGTAAAACACATAAAGAGACAACATATATGCAAAAAGGACTAGAAATCAAGAGACCACTACTAATATCTAAGTTTTCATCACGCATCTAAAAAATTATACAACATCCTTTTCGAAATTTTTCATTGGTACTCTGATGGAGGGAGTTAGATGAGGGATAAACGGTATCTATACTCTCCTTTGCTTCCTTAACCTCTTTATTGTGGATATAACATCTGTAAGCTAAATCAAAAACTCTTTTCAGGTTAGTACCCGTAAGTGCTGAACACTCAACAAAAGTATATGCTCCTTGCTCCTCTGCGAACTTTCTACCTTCATCTGTAGAAATATAACGATTACTGGGCAGCTTTCTGTTAGGACCATCACGTGTATCTGTCTAAGGTGTGAAAGGAATAAATACCTAATACCTTCGTACCAACCAATAAAAAAGGTTTATCTCGGTACAATACCTTTATCTCCGGCACCCACTTCACTTTCATATTATCAAAACTGATCTGATGATTAACAGCATAGCATATTATAAACACAGCAGTGTCTTCATGATATACGGGGAGTAATATTCCACAAGACGCACGTACTAGAAATAAAGAATCTGGGAAGAAGATACGAAGTATTTCACATATACAAAAACTCACCTGTTTATCGTCAACCATCAGATTTTTAGTGTAGTCAGTATGGGCTACATGAGCTTGATCTTCAGGAAAAACACCTTTCACAAAGGACATAATCATACAGGATTTACCAACTCCCTCATCACTTCAAAGATTATGACTTTAAAAAAATGGTACCCTATTACATTACATATGAACTGTTGCATTATGATTTATGGGATAAGAGAAGAAAAGAATGAGCTCCTATAAGAACAGATTATATTGTTTTACAAGATATTTTAATCCTTGGCCATATTGGTCACTTAGAGTCGATTCACAAATTTCAACGAAACAAAAAAAAACAATCTTCTCGAAAGCCACAAAAAAAGAAGAATGTTAGTGTATATTGATTTGGTATCTGAGGACCAAGTTCTCTCTGACTCATTCCCATGGAAAGAGCTTGAATATGATGGGAACAAAATCCCAGGTGTTATGGTTGTTCAATCAAAAATGGTTACAAAAAGTCTTGGTGAGATCAACACTGGAGCAAATGCAAGTGCTGAGGCTGGGGAAGAAGAACTTGATGATGGAGCTGAGAAAGTTGTTGATATTAAGGATGGACTTATTGGCTTTGGCTACGAAGGACCTAATACTATAGCTGCAAAAGAGTTTGTTACTCTGTACAAGGCATGGTGTCAAAAGGTAAGAAAAATTTTGGTTAAACCTGATGAAGAAGAAGGACTAGAAGAAAGAAAAGAGAAGTTGGGAAAACCATTTATGGAAAGTGCCAAGGAATTTATGCCATTTTTAAAGAAGGAGTTCAAGAACTGTGAAATCTATGCTCCGAAGAGTTTTAATACTGAGACATTTGTTATTGGATGGTGGGACGATGAGGCAAACAAAGTCGGTGCACCTAAGTTTATTTACTTTAAACATGCGCTTAAAGAAGAAAAATACTAAATAATAGAACTAAGCGATAAGGACCGCTATGTCTTTCCAGTTTTTAGCTTTATTGTGCTGATTTCCATTATTGCAACAACGTATAGAACTTGAACTTTTTTGTCTATTTAACGGTTGGTTTATTTGCACGGGTTCGAAAGAAAACTAATTTAAAGAGATGGAAAATGATTGTGATCTCCCTCTTGTACATTTAGAAAATACTACTGGCTGTAATTCATCCCTTTTTGAAGTCTACAATGGATTGCTAAGAAACTTCCAATTAATCGCAGGAGCATTTTATGGTATTTATTTTGTGACAATTTCATTGATTTTAATTAACTTCGCTTTGAAGAATAGGAAGAAAATTCAAAATCTTTCACATAAGAGTTTCTTTACTCTACAGTCTAGAGACATGCAATTTCTCAAATCAAATATCCTAGTTCTGATATTCGCTTTCCTTGCTATGCTTAGTGGTGAAGTTTATATACTCACTGGGATGTTGCAACAAGAAGGCTTGGAAACATCAAGAGGAAAACTTTCTGCTTTTGGAAATTTTTCTGCTATCACTTTTACTGTTCATTCTCATCTTCAATTTGTCCCGGTAATAATTCAGATCATGCAGATTACTAGCTTGTCAAGAAAAATAGAAGAAACTGTTTTCGGTACGCTTAGAGTAGTTCCCCTTCAGATTCTTGTGTCCTTTTTTTTATGGTTTTTCCTACTCAAAAATGACATTATTGGAATTTTTGGTCACATGTCGTACTTGTACTGGAGTTTGATGCCTGTAATCTTCTGTTTAGGTTACTTGGTAGAAATGCTTGTAAAACAGTTAATCGAAAGATTAGACTAGATAAGTTCAAAAACTGCAAAAGAAGAGGAGAAGAAAAAAATGGAGGGGATGAATTTAAAGTTCAAATTGTATAGGTTTTCTTCTCTTAACGGGGTGGTCACGTTCATTGTACTTGACATTGCAGCAATAATTCCTTCTGTTGCTCAGATGGAAGAGATTTACATTTGGTTTAATCTATGCACAATATTTAACCCAATTTCATTTGCTCCGATATGTTTGGTTTATGGGAAGTTTGTTCTTCCACATAAAACTGGTGAAACAGATGTGAAACAGGCTTCAAGAAAAGGTACTCCATATTTGCAACCCACTCGGAACACAACTGCACCAAAATCAAAAGTCATATCTGAGAATATAGTAAACTAAAAAAAGTGTTCGGTAATATAGATAATAGGAAACAACTGATTATTTTTCAAAATTTAGCAGACTGTATAACTTAATTAAATAATGTATTATTAACACTATTAACTGTTGTTTTGTCTTAGTAGTATTATATGTATACTAATAATACTACGTTATGTAAAATAGGCTACTTTTGGACTTTGAAATAGTCCTATTACACTGAAATATATTAAGCGTTAATACGATCAATTACGAAAACAGACGAACGACTCATAAAACTTATAAAATAAAGAGAAACACAGATTTACTGGCCAGAAGAAGGTTATTCTACACCGGAGAATAACGACTAGTCTCTAGTAAGAGTTAAGAAAAATGTAACAAATTATACCCTGAGGAAAACAAACTAAATAGAAATCTTAAATTCAAACAAGATTGGAAACTCCTTTGCTATATTTCAAAAGCTTTTTCCTGACATCGTCGCAAACTCATTGCACAAATACTTTGTTTTTTGTTTTCTTGCAGTTGAACAAAACATTGTGTCAAAACAAACTATGGGTAGACGGCATATGATTGACAGAATACTCCACTTAGCAAGAGAACAAAGAAAAAAATGGAACTTAGCTTTATTAGAACCCAGTTACCTTTGCAGTTTTGCTTTGTTATAACTTCATCTTCTAAACTTAGATATATCAAAGAGGGGCAACTTGACGTCCACGATTTTTTTTTTCCTTTCAAGAATGAATGTCAATATAGGGCAAAAAAACTCCAAAATAAATTATCATTTCTGCCAGTCAAACAAAGACCTTCCTTAATTTTTCCAACAAGTATTGTACCTAATGAGAACCTACTTGAAACAATTCTGCTGCTAAGAACACTTGACATATTAAGATGCCAGCTTTCTATACTTTGAAACAAGCTCAAAAAGCTCATAGCAAAGTACTAGTCCCATCAGAATAATAACAAGGCTAACTATTAGAGAACCAATAGCATCTGCATCTGTACTCGATACTTCATCATCTTCTGTTTTCATAACAATTGCAATGACCATTACAGTGACAGTACGCATCGTATCTGCACCAAGGTGTAAAAACGCAGAGGCCATATTTAAATTTTTTTCATTTTCCTTCTCTTGTACCTCGTTTTCTTCTAATGATTCCACTCCAAGTTGATCTGCTTCTTCACCGATAAAACCACCAGTCTCAGGAGAAGCATCCATTGTAGGTTGCCAATATCGAGTACAATAAAAAAAACATGCTATTATGTCAATGAGTAGATTAACTGAACTAAAACGAAGCAATATAGTTGATGATACTTCATCGTCGCCTTTGTCATGCTGTTCTGGTGCTCTCAGCCTTCGTATTGCATCGTTTAAGAGGAAGGTTGTTACAGAAAACAAAATAGCTATACTGAAACCAGTTACACTGATCTCAATCTTCATTATACGAGTTTTATGTCTCAATGAGTTCACATCGACATCTGATTTGTATTTCTGGCTTTCTGCATATATGTTGAGCATATATGTAAAAGAATCTAGTAGCATAGTGCTAACATCTCCGTACAAAGAGAGACTATTGGCTCTAACTGCTCCAAAAAGTTCAGCCATTGCAAACGTTCCATTGAAGAATAACATAGTCCAAAGTACAAAGACATCATGTGGGAGGTTGAAGCAGTTGAGAAACGAAACAACTTTAGAGATAACACTTCTGTCTGAGTTGTACTCCTTCAGATTATGGACGAACTCCTCTTCTGGAACATTTTCAAAGAGCTTAATTTCATGTATATCAGTAGAATCTGTGGATCCATCGCTCAGGAAAGTGTTTCCTCTTTTTCTTTTAGGTTCATCTGTGGGCAACATTTTTTCGCGTGTTCTTTTTGAAATCCTGTCTGCACGCTAATTCCTACCTGATTGGATACGCGAAGATTCTACCAATCAAATGACGCGAAAACTTGAAACCAGGAAATAAATATTTTAAGCTTGTCCCCCATTTTGCATTGAATTCATGGAGGAGAGATCAGAGAGTGATCAAAAAGATCCTTTAGTCGGGGAATTAGAAGTACAGGATATACATAACAAAGAAAAATATCTTGGAGTTTGTGCAATTGCCTGTATTGTAGTTATTTGGACAGTCTCCTCTTTTGTTATTCAGTCTACTGAGGATAGTGCAAAGTTTACCCCTTTTGGTTTGAGTCTTCTCTATACATCGTTGTTTAGTGTCTATTCAATTTCATTTCTCCTGAGATCATGGAAGAAACCTGATCACCCATTACAAATATTGAAAGTTTCTCTCGGGTTCTTTCCCCTTTGGTTCTTTGCAAATCTACTTTATAACTACAGTGTTTGCTCCACATCCGTGGGAGCAAGCACATTGCTAAGTGGTACTTCCCCTTTCTTGATCTTCGCATTTGAACGGATACTTAAATTTCCAGAAGGTTCACTTTCGTTGTACAAAGGCTTAGGATTGTCTTTGTCCTTTATTGGAACTCTGTTGGTTTCTCTGGATTCCTCAAGTTCTAAACAAACAAGTAATACGTGCTCAAAAGAGAACCAACTTGATGGCGATCTACTTGCCCTGTCTTCAGCTGTTTTTTACGCATTGTACTCAATTTACATAAAGCTATTTATCAACGAAAACGCCGTTTCAGCTATGTTTGGTATAGTTGGATTACTCAGTCTAGTGATTTTTCTGCTCTTATGGTTTGTCGACCCTTTTTTGATTTCTCACCATGATCAATTCTGGAAGCAACCTGGGATCTCCTTGGTGTTCGTTAATGGTTTTTTCAATAATGTTGTTGCTGATTTTCTGTGGGCGAAGTCTGTTCTCTGGACAAGCGCTTCATTTACTTCTTTAGGCCTAAGCTTAACAATGCCCTTTGGTTTGCTTTTTGATTGGTTATTAAACAGCATCCCTCTGAGTATTTTTTCTAGTTTAGGGGGATTCTTTGTAACAATAGGCTTTTGGCTGTTTGCGTAGTGTAAATAAAACAAAGTAATGTTATTTTGATTTAAAAAAAACTATTCAATCTATTTTTGAGCCGCTCTAAGAACTTCTACTACAGATTTAAAAGCAAACCACTCTGGGATGTCCTCTCCAGCTCTCAATCGTCTTCTGAATTCGGTTCCAGATAATTTTACTGGTTTTAGTCCCTTCTTCTCTGCATCATCTGCAGTTAAGTAACCTTCTTCTGCAGTGTAAACAAGATTTAACGAAGGAACAGTCTGCATGCCAAGTTCCTCAGAGTGTTTACTAGCCAAATCTTGAGCGTCATAAGCACCATAGTAATCCTCTCCAGTGATGGAACTCTTGCTTCCTGCCATATCTCTTCCGATGATAAAGTGAGTGCATCCGTAGTTCTTTCGGATGATCATATGTTGAATAGCCTCTCTTGGTCCTGCCATGTGCATGGAGTATGGAAGGTAGTCGTAAGCTACTCTAGGATCTTGCTTCTCTGCCTTCAATACTTCATAGGTTTTGTATCTAACATCTCCTGGGATATCATCCTCCTGTGTTGGCCCGCAAGTAGGATGTACTAATGCAATTCCATCTTTACTTACATTAGGAGCATCTAGAGCTCTGGTAAAAAGCTCATAGTGTGCTCTGTGAATAGGGTTTCTGCACTGAAACGCAACAACATCTCCTTGAGTCATTTCACTTAAAACAGTTCTAAGTTCTTCTGGTGTTTTGGATGGGTAAATTCTTTCAGGAAAGTTCAAACCAGTGATTTCACCAGAAATGTAGGTAGGTCCACGCTCCATTGCAACCATTCTAACACCAGGATGCTCTAGCTCAGAGGTTTCGTAACATTTTTTACATTCAACGGCCTTGTCTGGTGTATATGCTTCCTTTAGGGTAAGAACAGCCATGTTGGTTCCTTCGAATTTAAGCAGAATTTTCTCTCCAGGAGTAAACTCAGATTCTGGAAGATATGAGTCCAAAACAACTGGAAGTCCGAATAAAAGATTGCCTTTGGCATGAGACTCTGGCAAGCGCATGGTGTCAACTACTGAGGTGTATGTATCTTTGTCCATGAAACCGTCAAGTGGGGAGAAAGCACCATTCATTAAAAGCTGTACATCGCATGATTGCCTCTCATTGATATCAATGGTCTTGGTTACTTCAGAAAGAAGTTGACTTTCTTTTTCTGGCTGCATAAGCGATACTAAATCTCCGCCATGAGGAACTGGCGAAGAGAAGTAGGCTTTTTGTTGGATTTGAAAAGTTGAAGTGAAGGAAGAAGATATTCTAGGCGTTTGCGCTGCAAATAAATTTTTTCTAGCAAGATTTGATACTTGCCTTTTAGTTGCAAGCGTTCTAATCGTTGAAATTAATCTTCTTGAATACATTTGTTGTTTTCACTAATTTATTTGTTTTTGGTCTGTTGCAGCCGGACAACGAAATTCCGAGATTTCCATTTTATGTTACCGGATTTCACTCCAGAAACCCCGTCGGCTTTATATACTTACCAATATGTGGTAATGCCATCATGGAAATCAAACTTTGATATTCCGTTCACACTCCGAAAACCGATTGTCTATATTTTACCTAAATAAAGCTTCCGAAGGGTCTCAAAATGCTTCTGAACGATACTAAAGGTCATTATATCACTAAAAAAACCTATTTTTGACGGGGTTGGTCATTGGAAGAGATGCTCGGAAACCCGATGAAAAACGGAAATTGAATAACTTCTCCGGCAATGACTGAAAATATTTTATTTTGGGCGACTATGGGTCTATAAATAATTAATTATATACATTAGGTTTTGTGTCTACAACAACTTCTTGCAGAAAACTAAAGGAAAAACTTAACATCTAAATTATAATCTAAGTGAATTCGTAATCTTTTACAAGTATAGAACGTTTTTTCTTACGAACCAGAGAAAAAATAGCTACTGCGAGCTTAAACACAGTTTGGTTTTTTAATTTAGTCAAGAGAAAACAATCATATTCTTTCCGGTGGCAAATCTCACATGTAGTTTTCATCTATTTGGGTAAGAATAGCTTCGTGTAAGGGATAGAAGGAATGAACACCATGGAAGCCTTATGTGGTTAGAATCCCGTAGGAGGTGTGCTGAAGGGTATGCTTATAATAAAAGTCAGCCAATGTATAAAACTTTTTCCCATAAAGAGTCTTAAAACATGAAACTTCATTGCCGTTGGTTTCTTCCTTCAAAATTTTAATACATTTTTCAAGACCTGCTCCTAGCAAACTCAACTAATGAAGAATGATTCTCAGGTTGCTCTATCGCCTTAGTAATTAATACAAGAATGTTGGGTGGATCATAGACAATAACAACTAAGTGGAACAAATTCAGAGATTAGAAGGATCAACGCCACTCTCTGGGACCACAATCGTTTGTTCTCTACCCACGCTTCTCTTTGTGTAGCGAATAGAATCAACCCTAAGATGATTTTCCAAAGCAAAAGGCAAGGGGTGAACACTTAGCTCATGGGAAAGTATCTCTAACAATGGTTATCCACCCAGGGAAAGATCACTGCAAGCTTTAATTAGATATTAATTTCCCTCAAACACTGCTTCAAACCAATTCTACGTTTTCATTTTCGCCACAGCTAGTCGGTACTAACATGATGAGCACTGTATTCTACTCGTGCCAACATCATTATACGCTACGAAAGAAAACTTCCCGTCAGTGCTCCCATCGAAACCTATATAAGCACGTCTCAAAGTATTGAATATTAGCAAGCCTTATGAAAAACACTAAGATGATACCTATGATTAGCTATTAACTAACTTCGCTTCTGTTGGGCATTTTCATCTAGAGGAAATATCAGATTTTTTTCATAAATTTTTTATTTCAGTGTTCCTACCTGGGCTGTGCCTTTCACTTTCAAAGATGGCTCTTTGATCATAGGATGTTGGGCTTATTTTGTGCTAAGAACTCTTAATTTCTGAAAGTGTGTTGAGCCTATATTTAAACCTTTGTAGTTTCCTACGATTTTTCATAATAGTTTCAGAGGACCTATCCAGTTGAAAATACTTCTAATAGAGTGGTTTATGTGCTTATTTTCTCATCAAGAACTTCTAGTCCAAAACCAATCTTTTTCAGAAAGACTCCAAAGCTGTAAACAATGTGGAAGAAATAATTATCACATGAAAGTACATCATACTGGGTGAATGCAAAATAAGAAGTTAAGTGTGATGTGTGTGTATTACAGTATCTTTTTCCCTCGAAATAGCCTAAACAAAGTTAGCTAATTACTTAATACAGCCTATTTGCAAATTTTATCCACTAATATATAAAACATTAGCTATTCTACACACATTAAAAAGTGCAGAGAAGACCATATGTGGCGATACCAAAGAATTTCTTGGCTTACTTGCCCAGAAACATCTACGGAAGATGTCATAAGTACATCCCTTCTTTTGAAAAATAATCTATTAACACAGAGCTTTATACAAACACAATAGTAAATAATTTGTTGCATCAGACACTGATGGTATAAAAAGTAAACATGAGGTGAGGTGTCAGATTGTCGTTGTTAACTATAGAGATATAAGCTATAAGGACATATCAACCTGTTCATTGAAAATATGTTACATTACGAAGTCTCTTACGCCCAAAACTATTTGTTCCCTCTGGTCGCGGAAATGAAAAAATGCAGGCTAGATGCATTAATCTTTTAAAATATGATGTATGTGAGGAAAGCCGTTAGAGATGAGATGAATCAGAGTTTCAGTTACACAAATTAAAAGTCCATTTAATAAACCCAGACCATAGCTAACAAGATTTTTATTACCACCAATAATGGGGAAGCTGCAAGTTACTGTAAGATGACCGAGAAAAAATGTAGGTAATGAGATGATAAAACTATTTCTCGAGGAGATGATGATTCAGCGGTTATATAGGTATATGCAATTTTTTGTCAATTGCCATTCTACTTACTTTGAAACCGTGCTCTTATAAGAGTTATTTTAGTAAAAATGCAGAATAATTATAGATTAGTCAACCGAGACCAAAGAAATTCCCATTAAGCGCATCTCCAAAAACATATTATCAAACCCACTACCAACAATAATCTTATATTTGAATATTCGCTATTCTTGAACTCTTTCAGGTTGGAGTCACAATAATTTTGGACTAATTGACTTCGTTCCATCTTTAGTTTAACGACAACTTTTCGTTCCTAAGGAATGAAATGTCGCCTTTTGCTCAAATCAAAGAAGAAAATTATTTTATATTCATGTCTGTGGCTAACATAGATAAAGACATTTATCCTCATATATATTAGATGAAAGAATAGACATGGTTCCAGGAAAACGCCCATGTGAAAAAAAATGAATGAACCAAATGTTTAAATGAAAATATATGACTTTTTCAAATACTAAATGGTGCTGAGCGTTTGGCAAAAGCTCTTTTGATTTGGTTTATAGTTTATGGAAGTGTTTTTACTGTGATGATAATTAAATATTTTAAGATATAATTGAACCGATGACAAAAAGCTTGAAATTAATATAACATGAGAACATACCCGAGCTCAACATACCTACATATAATCGAAAGCGATCAAAGATTGACTTCAATATTAATTCACGTTACCTAATTCCCTTAGGTATTTAAATATGAAGATGTTTTCCAAGAAAATAGCACCAGAGTGACATTTTATTATGGACCGGACTTTAACGGACGAATGCAGAGAATAACTGTAGCTAATACTTGAATTTAAAATTTGACCCCAATAAATATATCAACCTTATCACACAAAATGTTTTCAATACATTCATAGGTCCGTCTCTTAATCTGTAAAATGTGTCTCAGCTATGAACCATATCCATTATCTTTGTTCTTCCTTCATTGAAAAAACCATAAAAATATATTTTCAATTTGATAGAGATATATTTTGACAGAAAAAGTAACATCTACTGCATTGTTACGACGGTACAGTGATGTTATAGAATGAAGAGGTATATTTGCATTCTCGGTCTTATGAAGGTTACAAATTGGTATATATAATCAGGATTTTGGCTCAATAATATGCCTCAATATATTTGTGAGGAGAGGGTAATTGACTAGAAGAACTATAAGGGTTGTCAACCGTGAAGTGATATTCTGTGTTGCTGACCAACACATAAGGAAGTTAATGCAAAGCTGTACCAGCTGGGTATAACAGTACACCCCACAGCATAAAGGATATTTGAAGATGTATTACCAAAATTGTCTGTTTGTACTAGGCCCTGTTGCCTTGGATGAAACGGTCTGTCTCAATATGAAAATTCTTTGTAAACTATATTTCCTATCTACACAAGGTCAGCTGACCATAAACTCTGTAACATAAGAAGTCAAACATTTTGCGCTATAACGTACCAACAATGGAGCAGACGACTATTAAGATTGGACGAATTTATTTAGTTGCGCCAAAATATTTGTGATATGCAGTAAATCAAAACTAATGGAAAAGTATTGGATCACATTTTTCTACTATATAAATAGGGAAATAACTAAAAAGTTAATCTATACTTGTGTCTTCTCTATAAAATAAAATCTAAATTTTAGCAGAGTTTCGGAGAAAAACTATGATAAATAACAAGTAAGAATAGACCAGAATTGAAAACCTCCAGCCACACATTTAAGATATGATAATGCATAAGCAACGTGCCATTAAATTTTACCTTTCATATAGAACTGTGGAATTGCCTATTTTCGAAATTTGTGTTTATTTCAAGTAAGAGTTATAGGACGGTGGTGATGAAGTTTATCAGCATTGGAATGAATGATCTAACTTAAAAGTGACAAGGTAAAATAGATTTCTCACTATTAATAATAATGAAAAGGATTGAAGAAAATAATGTTTTGAAATATACTCAAGTGCCAGTGGTAAGAATGCACGAAGCGCATGGAGTTGGAAACCATCGATTTTTCTAATAGGTCAAGTCTGACATGTTAAATAGAGAATCTTGTACCGTTAGAAAAATAAAAATATTTGTATCTTTTGAGGTTAGACTGAATAAATTAAATTGAAAAATGATATGCCATGCACTGCCACATAAATAAGAAAATTTAACATTTGTGGTACTGAGTTTTTCTAAGGACAAACCATATGTTGACCAGATTAAAGTATTTGAACAACATATCTCAGCTATTCAGACCTAAGCAACCAGTCTGTTAAACTTGAAGAATATATTACGAGTTATTTTTTCAAGAATATCCGGTATTATGAATATCGCAAATAGATGCCAAAACACTGAGAAGATCGAAGTATTGATATTTGCCACATCATGGTGACAATATCTGCAAATAAAACGTGAAAATAGTGTTACAAGGATAATTCTATAACTGAGAAGGTGGCGCACTGTGATGTGTTCTTTCACTAGCGGATGTATAAGAGAATGAGTTAATCATATAGAGGCTACAATCTATCGGGTACCACTCAAGGGCTTAGAAAGAGTCACCTACTCGCCATGATCCCCCGCAGAAATTGATTAGATCTCTTGCAAAATCCAAATTGGATGCGTGCTAGTAGGATAGATGAATAACACAACGTTTTGAGATCTTGGTGCATCCGTGTACTGTGAGATATCCTTTTAATTTATCAGATAGCAGTACTAAATTAAGTGAGTGAGCACTATGTTACAGCAAAATATATGTCAATTACACAAAGCATATACTTGGAACCATCCCTTCCTAAAAAAGATGTTTAAAGAGAAACGAAATATTGATATTTAACAGGGAGCTCTAAGAAAACATAGCAATTTATGTTGACTTCACACATAATCTCGATAAATTTCAGAGGGATTTCTTAAAAAAATGAGGGAACAACGGTATCAAGTTTAGGAAACAACAAAGGACATGTGTAGAGGATGTGTGAAGAAGTAATTTCTGTTCTAACATTGACCAGCGCGAAAGCTGTATCTGCATCATGTATCTGTTCCAGAAAAAGAGACTTTCGGCTATAACTTTAATTTAGAGGCATTAGATTATATATGTATCTATCACAAAAACAATCAGAGAATATACTTTAAAAAGAATTTTGTATGATATAATGGAACCAATAAAGAAAAAAAAATGCATTTGCAAGGAGGTTCTAGCGTTATTGCGGATGGTAGTTAAGCTGATACATTGGTGCTGAGCTCAGAACTGGTTAGGTCTTAGAATCTGTGAAGTTTTTGAATCAATAGCGCGATAAAAATGACTTAAACATAATATGCCCCACAAGAACTGAGGTGCTTGATTCAGATGTAGTTAAAGCCCTTATCAAAATGTGCTTATCCT
Organism: Labyrinthula sp. Ha; assembly: GCA_015227615.1. Lineage (NCBI taxonomy): Eukaryota > Bigyra > Labyrinthulida > Labyrinthulaceae > Labyrinthula > Labyrinthula sp. Ha. Next base: position 239,216 of record JAALGZ010000049.1, on the reverse strand, counting down.
GTACTGTCATTTGACTAAGATATGCAATATAAAGAGGACAAAATATATTGAGGAGAATTTACTATTTTCTAGAAATTTCCTGAAGCAACCTGTAGCTATAACGAAAACTAGAAAGCAAGAAAGATTTAATGCTTAGGTAAAAGAGAAATTGAAGCCCAATGTAAACATGTTTTTATTATTATTACTTGAGCGCCAAGAGTGCCAAAGGTTAGGTACTCATTATTCTGTATGTTTGTAACTAGCTCTTTGAAAAAAATAAAAACTAAACAATGGTTGTTAGAAAATATATTCTACAACGCCTATATAGTGTATCGCCTTGAAATAAAATCTGGACGGAAGGTCAAGGAAGTATAGTGGCTATTGGGCTCACTTGGGCTAAGAGTCATTTCACAAAAGAAAATGAAAGTTAGAAGGAGAGGTCATGATATATCTTTTATGAACACCATAGAAAAGTACGGCGTTAACTGCTAGACCGATCTAGGTTTTAAACCCTGATGTAAGAACATTCAACCCTGACTTGAACCCTAACTCCTTCCCATCATCTTTCAAAACATTCTCTTTAATGTTGATCCCTCAATGCTTTTCCTGGAACTAGAATCTTTTAACCCTAGACATCATCAGCCCCAAATACATATCTTTGAATCATGAATCAATTTCGCTTCTTGTTAGTAAGAAATATTTTAAAATAAATTGAGAGTCCAAATCCAATTACTTTCTTATAGAAATAATAAATAGTTGAATGTAAACATCGTCAAAATCAGGGTTAAACCTAACCAATTTGGCACTTAGACTATAAAGGATTGTACCTAAGTCAAAATATATGTTGAACATCATTTATTCCTGAATCTTATCCATGTGTGATTAAACCCCTTAATATGAAAAAAGGCAGAGCTGCCTTCTCCTCCCCTAGTTTTTGCAACCATTTCATATCGTTATTTAGTGCTTTCAAAATCTACTAATATTTTTTCTTACAAGGTTTTTTCGTTTCATTTCTGCATATATAGATGTTCAGTGTTTTTTTTTGTGGAGCTGCTTAGTTACCCCTAGTAGAATATCTCTTCTAAGAGAACATTCTGCTTTGCTCTGACAATGATTTTCTGGGTTATGGCGGATTTGTAAGATTTTAGAACCGACATTTATTATATCCGTTGTACTAATTCATATGTTCTTTCAAGTTGACATTATTCTCCACCTTGTATGAAACATTTGTATCTTCCTACATTTATGCCTTAGTCCAAAGATTTTGTGCTCTGACAAATTATTTTTCTTGTAAGCACTAAAGTTTTAAGAAAGTGGCTTTTTCCTTCCCCTCCTGTATGAATCATTCCGCTCCAGAGGTAATGGCCTTCTTTTTTCTCTTATATTATGTTCACCTTGCCTCCATGCTTTCTGGTTGGTTCCTTGTGTTCTGTGTTCGGTTCTTAGGAGATTGATTCATCCAATCAGTATCTGGATTATCTGACTTCGGAATCAAGTATATCTGTTTCGTTCTGCAAACATTGACCATTCTAGGATTCATTTGAAGTGGCACATCATACGAATTTTTTTCTATGGTTTACCAATGGTGGAATTCCTTTACCGACTCTGACGCCTCTGTGATATCCACTCTTCCGGCCTATTGTTGATCCCTGTCTATGAGCGAAATGCACACTCTCTAAATTTTGGGTGTTGTGTGCACCTTTGTCATGGTAGGCATCGTACTGGGTAAAATTTACCAAAGACTATTTGATAATTGTTTTGATTCTGACTAACAAGAAGAGATTATGAATTTAGATTGGTATCAAATGATTCTGTTGTTAATTTAGTTATCAATTGGCTATCATTACAAGGATGCGCCATATGGCTCAATTGCATTTTGCTCCAGACTATCCCCATAACACATAACCATAATAAAATAATTTCATACGGTACAAGAAGGAAAACTATTTCTTTGCTGTTCGGCCTAGGTTCATGTGGTCTAACCTAGGTATCATATTCATTTGATATTTAACTATCAAGTAAGAATGGTTTTACCAATATTAATGATTGTGAATAAAAATAATATGGGCCAAATATTTATTCATCAGTTTTCAATATATATATATCTTATCCCATCCCCTTAATCATTGGTAACGCTATCTTGTTTTTGTCATCTTGAGAAAACCAACAGGTACAAAAAATCGGGGAATTCCGTTAAGTTAGGTTCTCTTTCTCGCAAATCAAAATCGCTCCTATCCGTTTAAAATATCCGAATAACAAAAGAACAACAAAAACGGAGAACGGAAATATGAAAAATTCGCAAAAAAATGGCAAACCTGAAGCAAAAGAAGACCAAATAACAAAGGCAATAGATGTGAATAAATACAGAGAACGATATGTGGACTATGACGCTGCACTAGACATAGAAAGTCGAGGTTTTATTTCGCGCTTGTTTCTAACTTGGCTGAACCCTGTTGTGGCAAATGGGTATAAGAGAAGACTAGAACCAGCGGATCTATGGTATCTTTCTGAGGATGCCGAAGCTAAATTTCTTGAAGATCAATTCAATACGCTGTTTGAAAAGTACAAGAAAGAAGGAATAGAGTCCAAATGGATTCTATGGAAAATTCTTTACAAGAGTTTTAGAGGAGAGTTGCTGTTTTCCTTCATCTTGCATGCCCTGTACACGCTTCTGCGATTCTTAGGACCGTTTTTCTTGCAACTATTGACCTCATATATTCAAGGTGATACAGATGAGCCTTTGTGGGTAGCCTATATGTATGGTTTAGGGCTTGGATTATCCCAAGTTGTGTCCACAATTCTCTTAACCTACTCAGATTTTATCTGGGTTTCTGTTGGACTCAAAGGTAGAAGCATGTTTTCAGTTGCTGTTTTCAAGCAAGTCATGCTTCTTGATAATGCGTCAAAACAAAAAACGAGCACAGGCCAGATGAACACCTTTCTAAACACTGATGTACAGACTGTATTGGAGATGTTGTAATTATTATTTTTGGTTTTCATTTTATTAGGAGGTCTTTGAATAGAACTCTCATAGCACCATTCAGTCTAGTTGGTGGGTTGATCTACATCTATTATTATATTGGCGTTGCTACATTTGCAGGGGTTGCTGTTTTGGCTGGGTTTGTACCCTTGAGTTTGTACTTTGGACAGCTTCAACTTAGGGCACAAAGTATTTTTTATTTCTCATTTTATTTTAAGGAACAAAACTTGGACGTACGGACAGTAGAATAAAGTATGCAAAAGAGGTTTTACAGGGCATAAAAATAGTAAAGTTATATGCTTGGGAAATTCCGGTAGAGAAAATCTTGAAAAGATTAAGAGATACAGAGCTTGTATCTCTTCTAAAAATTGCGTATCTTCGAGCTTTTACTGTTCCGGTGGCTCTGATTGTTCCAAATATTGCTTCAGTTACAAGTTTTACTGTGTACTATCTTACTCATGACAGTATTAGTCCCGCAGATGCCTTCACAGTTGTTTCTCTTTTTCAGCTGATCCGTTCCCCTTTTATTAGTATACCTATTGCAATTGCCACCTTTTCTCAAGCCATAGTTAGTTTCAAGCGAATTGCTGATTTCTTATATTTTCCATCCCTTGAGACTAATTCTAAAAGACCTGAGGATGATGAAGTTGTTCTGGAGATGAAAAATGCAAATTTTCAATGGGCGTCAGCTGCCAAGGAGAACGCAGATGAGAGTGCAGAGATCATCGATCACCAACCCTTCCAACTTCATAATCTAAACTTACAAGTTAAGAAGGGGGAGCTAGTTGCTTTAATTGGTCGGGTAGCCCAGGGTAAATCCTCCTTTGTGTCAGCAGTACTTGAGGAGATGCCTTTGAAGTCTGGAGATATAAAGAAGTCGGATGCCCTCCTTTCCAGTATTGGTTATTGCTCTCAAGAAGCTTTTATTTTCAATGCAACAGTGCGCGAAAATATTTTATTCAAGAAACCTTATAATAAAGAGCGCTATCAGCAAGCCCTTAAGGCTTCTTGCTTGGAATCAGATTTGCAGATATTTCCTGCTGGAGATCTGACCGAGATAGGGGAAAGAGGAGTAACTCTCTCGGGAGGACAAAAAGCAAGAGTTAGCATAGCAAGGGCTGTGTACTCGCAAAACGAGTTTTATATCTTCGATGATCCTTTGGCTGCAGTAGATCCAGAAGTTGGCAATCTTCTGTTTAACCAAGTTTTAAATAACGGGGAAGAATCATCACTTAAAGGTAAGACTAAGATCTTAGTTACAAACCAAGTTCAGTTTCTACCGAAAGTTGATCGCATAGTAATCTTAGATGCAGGGCGCATAGTCCAGTGCGGGACGTACGAAAAGTTGATGGAAGATGATACTGGTAATTTGAGGAAGTTGCTCGAGGATCTAGTTTCTCAGAATCAGGAAAAAGAAGGGGAAGAAGCTCATTCTACCGAAGCAAAGCCCCAGGGGTCTACAGACAACCTCGAAACTGAAAGGCCGGTTTCACAAATTAGTCATACCTCATCTGAGTTTGAAGTCGCCGAGGAAACCGCCAAAGAACTCGAGAAGGGGAAATTAGTGAGTGTTGAGAAACGCCAACGTGGTGGCATTTCATGGGCAACCGTTTCAGCATATGGCAAATCTGGAACAGGAGGTTCGCTGACTCTGTTTATCATGTTAACTTGTACGTTCTTCCTCTGTGAAGCTGTGTATCTATGCATAGACTCGTGGCTAGCCTTGTTCACTCAAAACGATGAAAGTAACGAAGGCGACGATGGCCTCGCTGTTTCAAAACAAACTTTTATTGGGGGTTACTGGGGGATAACTCTCTTGTATCTGGCTCTTGTGTTTGTTCGTAGTTTCGGTTTCGCAAAGTTTGGAGTGGAGGCAGCTAAAAATTTATACAGAAGTATGGTCGAGCAAGTACTCAAGTTTCCTATGTCTTTTTTCTGGGAGACACCTCTAGGAACTGTTATTAATCGTCTAGGTGGAGATACAGACTATATTGATGACCGGTTGCCCTTTGTGTGGCAATGGGTAATTATGACGGTTGTTAGGGTATTGGGGATATTAGCTTATTTTTGTGTGGTAGCCCCTATTTTCAGTGTTGTTATCGTGCCTGTTTTTGTTATATATTTTGGATTGAGGGAGTATTATATTTCTACTAGTAGAGAAATGCAAAGAATCGAGTCAATATCTCGATCCCCAGTTTTAAACCAACTTGGTGAGAGTCTGTCTGGAGTTGTTACCATTCGGGCCTTTAACATTGTCAGAACTTGGGAAGAATTGTCGAAAGAAAGAATTGATCATACTCATAGGGCCAGATTCGCATTTGAAATATCCCAGTTATGGTTAGGAATGCGTCTAGAATTTCTTGGAGCGTTCATTATTTTCTTTTGCGCAGTAGCAATGATAATAACAGCTGAAAATGGACAGATTCAGCCAGGTCTTGCGGGATTGAGCTTAAGTTTGGCTTTGAATATCACTATCAATCTTAACTTAGGTATGAGGATGAGTACACAAGTTGAGGTATTCAATCATTTATTTTAATTTTTTAGGCATATATGAATGCTGTAGAGAGGGTGCAAGAATATTCCCAACTTCCAATAGAACAACTTGGTAATGATGATGAAACAAAAAAAGAGGAAGGGATGTCGGAAAATGGAGACACTGATATTGAAAATAAAACTCCACCGCTTGCCTTAAGCAGTTGGCCTGAGAATGGGCGGATTGTCTTCAATAATGTTTGGCTTCGTTATAGAGAAAATTTAGAACCTGCCTTGAGAGACGCCAACATGGGTAATAGTTTTTCTTTTTTCTTAATTTATTAGTAATCCAATCTGGGGAAACCATTGGCTTGGTAGGAAGGACAGGTGCTGGGAAGTCGACCATTATGATGGCTCTCTTTAGAATAGTTGATCTGATGAAAGGCACGGTCATTATTGACGGGGTTGATATATCAAAGGTATCTAAGACAAAGCTTCGTTCTAGTTTGACTCTTATTCCTCAAGATCCTGTGCTGTTTGTTGGAACTCTTCGAGAAAACATTGATCCTTTCAAACTCTACTCTGATGAGGAATTAAATTCGGCAATAGAAAGAGCTCATCTGATAGATACAGTTAATAACTTGCCAAACGGGCTTGAATCAGAAATTGCAGAGAATGGGTCCAACCTTTCTGTTGGCGAAAGAGCACTCGTTTGTTTGGCCCGAGCTCTAATAAGGAGAAGTAAAATAGTGCTACTAGATGAAGCTACAGCAAGCGTTGATGCAACAACCGATCTATTGATCCAAGAGACTATTAGAACAGAGTTTAGATCTAAGCAGGATAACTCAAAACCCACGATGATTATAATCGCACATAGATTGCAAACAATCATAGACTCAGATAAAATTTGCTTCCTCAATGCGGGAAGAGTAGCCGAGTTTGAACATCCTCACAAGTTGTTAAATGCAGAGGAATACTTGCCAGAATTGCAAAAGTCCGAATTTGCCGCAATGGTCGCTGAAATGGGCCCTGAAAGCGAAGAAAAACTGCGCGAAATCGCGCAGGCCGCCTATGAATCTAAGTTAAAAGGTGAAAGCGCCGTTATATAAGGAAAAAAACAAAAACATACTTACGATACTAACCAAAAAACATCTAACGCGTGAAATAACTATAAATCAAATAAAAAGATAGTGCAAAGGACTTCACGTGAAACCAATTCGTATACAGCAAGAGATGCTACTCGGTCTTGAACATCTGTATTAATCTCAGTATCAAGTTTGGAAGTCCGTTTCTCGTATTGAAATGAAGCAATAGTTCTTCTAGGTCATTGCCTTCAGTCTGACTGGGTGACGGAATGTTCCCAGATAGAAAGAATAAGAAATCGGAATTAGGCGTGTGTACACCAGAGGTTATTGTTCCTCTTTGTTCTCCTTTAATAAAAGAACCCTCTCTTGTACATGGCCAGGACGTGCAAGAACTTTCAAAAAATAATTCATTGGTTGAATTGCTATTCAAAAATGATAACGCGTACGAATTCTTAGTTTCCAAGGACTCAAAAAACTTGACTAATACATATTTGGAATTTACTTTAGCCTTTGATGCAGCAACCGCAATATCTGAAAGTTTCAAGTAATGAAAAAATAATATCCGAGACACAAAGGGAATTTTTTCACGCAGTAAAAGCATATATTGAAATTTATCTGCCTCAATGCGTGCAGTCAGCTTGAACGAGAACACAGTTTTCCTGCCGTGAAACTGGTGTGTCTGCGTACTGTATTCAATCTTAAAGTTATTGAGAATAGTAGTTGGATTCTGAATTGTGGTAAAAAGTACTTTCTGGCTAGGATGCTCATCTGGTTTACATTCTACAAGGTGTAGTCGAATGCAGCGAACTAAGAGCTCTACTTCCGAACACAAAGTGGATTCGGCATCTGGTTCAACAGCCCTTTGATGAGCTGAGTTTGTTGCTACAGGGCTTAGTAAAGTATCTAGAGGAGACATTAATGTTTGGTCTTTCGGCAACAAAGCACCTTGTAAGAACTCAGCTTGCTCTTCTGAAAACTCTTCCCCAGTCTCGCTCATAGTACTTAAGCAAAAATTATTTTAATCAGATGGTATATGACCAGTTAATTAGCGTAGTTTGTCGTCTTAATCGTTCCAATTTATATGCGGTATGACAGTAACATTTCTCGAGCTATAGTATTTCAAAAAAGGGAACTGAAAATAACAAGAAGTGGAGTTGTAACAGTTTAATATATACCCCGTCAGCAAAAACTCTCCTACGAGCTAACTGGGAATACAAGCTATTGTATGTATTCGCATGGCAGACCGGGCTGAACATATGGTTTAGTTCTTTATGTGTTATTACCCATTCCATATAAATTCCGGTAAATATTATAGTTATATGTCATTCCATGGAAATTTCTTATATATATATATATATTTTTAGACAGTTTGAAAAATTCTATTTCTCTATTTTTTCTACATGGGTATAATACTATTAAAATAAAAATATATCCTCATAGCCTCAAGTATTATTTTAGTGACAATTTGCTTAAAATTATATTAAGTTGCAAGAAGAATATTTAGTTAGGTTGCATAGTAGGACTTTTTGCTGTTTGGTACTGTTCAGATTTACTAGACTTGAATATAATTGTTTGTACCTGGAGCTTTTAAATACTTTTGTAGTTTTCAAAGGTGTCCTCTATTTTGATTTTTTAATTAAGTGCGGAGAATAGGGTTCCCCGCTATGCAATTACTTTTCCGCCTTGAACTGCGATATAGAAAAGTGACTTGCTTCTGGTAGTTTCTTACCGACAAGAATCCAAAACCATGGATAAAATATTTGTGTGACTAGTTTGGGGATGAGAGAACTCCAAATAAAATTAAAAAAGGATACACTTCTTTCTTAAATGCTCCAGAAAGTTACTTTGTTTCATGGGCTAGAGTTTTTTTTCTAGTTTAAGGTCAACTTTCATTTGATCAAGCAGCCTGTTTTTGAAGTTCTACAATATTACAACAAAGCGCATTACCATGGGAAAACGAGTTTTAAGCTATATTCCTCAATTTAATTTTATTTGAACTCGATATATGAATTCAAGACTCAATAGAGGCTTAAAATAATATTTGTTATTACATGCATAACCTCGAGTTCGTCATCACAGTCATATACCTATTTTCGAGGTTGAAATCTGATAGCTCAGTAATTTTTTGCGTTCTAGGGTTTATTCTTCACAGCATAAAGATTTTATCTTAGATTTCACTAATTTCTAGCCAAAATATATCTTATTCTCGAGTAGACATATGATCGAAATAAACATTTTACAAATTAAACTTTTAATCTCAAGGATACTTTGGTAATTCCAGGGAATTATTCTTCCTTAAATTCTTCCAGGTTCCAGGAAAAAGGGATGAATAAACAATAATATATTGTTCCTAGTGTAATGACGCTGGGATTTAGTCCCGATATCTTGTTAGCTGTAACCGGTCGCGGTATAATTTATTCCCTCGGCTTTAATTCCTAGAACCTACAATCTAGAATACAAACTCTAGAAGAAACACAGAAGCACTAGTAATAGCCAGGATTAACGAAGACCCCAAAACCGAAGATATTTTTGGGCACCACTTGACTAGGTTTGGTAACTTGACTCTAGCAAATAAAGTTGAAAGTGTAATCTAAGTTTAAACTTGGTAAAAGGTAACATTTTGTTCTACATGCATCAACAGTTTAATAAGACACTACACGCATTAAGAGTTCTTTGTTGTCATATGTTTAATTTTAACTCCAGTAATCGCTCTTCTTACGACTCACTCTAGTTCAAAATTTTTTATTCACTTAATAAAGACTTTGAGTCCTCCACGATTAGAGGTTGAATTTGGCTGGTTGGTTGAAAACTTATCAAAAAAACTTTTTGCCCATATTTCTTTTCTTGATAAACATTAACATTGAGAATACTATTTTGATTATTGACAATCAAGTGAATACAACAGTGGAATCAGAATTATTTGAAACAAATTGAAATGCCAATTCACTCGTTGATAATCATAATTAAAAACATAATCTAATAGTTGTTGATAAATTTTGTGAAAAACGATGCCTACTTACAATTACTATTCTTACCCTAGGTTTCATTCTCATGTACTACATAGTATTGGTTCCCTACCGACAAGGAATGTTTGTGCTACTAGCGAAACATATAAAGGCTTGTGAATTCTTAGTGGTGTTGTGATGTCTTGCTTGAATAGACAAAATATTCCTGGGCGACATGACTAGTACAAAGCCCTGCATTTTCACTACCAATGAGTTCCCTTTAAATTCCAGTGGCCTTAGTTGCACTGTATTTTTAATTCGAGTACTATCTAGAACTAGCCAGCAATCCTTTACTAGAGGTTGCTTTGGTTGATAGTTTATGCTCGGGAGAACACAACGGGACTTACAAGTATGTTGAACTGAGTCCAAAGCTATTCTAACAGCAGTTCTTCTCTAAAACCCTATGCCATGGACCATGCAACATTATGCTTCCTTAGTTTTTTTGTTGAGGAGAGGCCGCTCAGTATCGAAACAGAAGAAATTTACTCCTAGTATAGCTTTACTAAAGCTAATGGCATTCTCAGAGTACTATTCTGATCTTGTTCAAGAATCATTTTCTTCGAACCTTTACAGTACTATAAATGATGATGTAACAACTAGTAACCGTAACTTGATCAACTTTTACATCATCTGTGTTCGATTTAAACGTTGTTTCAAGAAAATTAGAAAGAATTATGGTAACTCATATTGCAGAAGCAGTATCGATGCAGAACGCATAGGATTACACAAGCTTAAATATTAAATAGCCTTTTAAGGGAGCATATTAAATACTTTTTAGCTTACAATAGTTTTTCAAATACCTATTCTCCTGAAGTGGAACTGTATAGAGAGCAATTTGATGTTCGCGGACAAGTGCGAAAGAAACTCTGTAAATCACAGTGTGGCGTTACCATGGCCTATATAAATATGTATTTGTGCGACGAAGAAGGATTTGGTCCCTTCATTGAAAATAACACAGAAATTTCCCCTTGCTTTTCAGAACTTCTTCCTGATACTTTGGCTTACTGTTTATTCCTTATATATTTTTATTTTCTCTTTAAAAGAATTATTAACTTGCCTGACTTGCTTTCTTTCAAACATTCCACATCACGATACAAGGCAAAGTTCAGTTTTTCCTGTGTTCAAACTTTAACCCCTGTGATTACCTTTGTTTTTATTATTCATTATAAGCTATCATTTCTTTTCTCTATAGCTAGATTCTATTCATATCTCTTTAAGTTTGTCATATGGTTTTTTGCAACAATCATAATCTATCTAGAGTACAAGAAGGGATTAACTGAGTCACGTATTGTTCGCAATTTTTATCTGTGTCAATTTTTTTTGGACATAATATCCTTCTCATTATTTAAATCTAGAGTCAATTCTAGAATAATCACGGATTTTTGGGGACTAGAACTATTTGTGTTTCTAATTAGCACTGTTTTAGCTTTCTTTGCAATTTCTGGAGAAGATGATGAAAAAGATATATATCAAGCTGAAAACAATAAAAAGGAAGAGGATTCGATTAATCTACACCATTGGAATGATTACACGGAGAGTGAAGATGAAGAAGATGGAAAACTCTATGAGTACCAACTTTTTAGTGAAAGTGAATCTTTAATAAGTCCAAGAAAACCTAAGAGAAGAGAAAGTTCAACAAAACGTGTGTTTGGAACTTTAAAAAAGAAAATTCAAAAGTTTTCATCCAGCTCTAAAGTATCAAAGGAACAAATGAAAAAAGAAAATGAAACTTTTTTTAGCTATGCTAAAGAAGATACAGATCCACTTACAGGCCCTTTGAACAATCAAAGGACTCTTCAGGAACATTTACAAAAGTTAATCGAAGAAGATGAAGAAGATGATATTGAACTAAGTTAAACTTGAAAACACCGCTATGAACCTTAAGCAACAGAGTTTTGTTTGTTTGTTTATACCTTTGATTCAATCGAATCTTCTGACGCATATTTATGACAGCGGTTATCAGAAGCCAAACAATCTTCAGCATATTTATCGCACATCGGAACTTCTAAAGTCTCTTCGCTAGCTGACTTACAAATTTTAACATTACACACTTTTTCCTCTAAAACTTCCAGTTGAATGGTATTATGTGTTAATCCTTTCTCTCGTAAATAATGCTGCACTATTTTCAATACTGTATTCATATTTTTCTCATCTTCAACTTGTACATGAACTGATAAAGAAATATGTTCTTTTTCAGGTGTCAAGCACCAAATGTGTAGATGGTGAACACCAACAACTCCAGGAAGATTAAAAATCCCTTGGTAAATTTCAGCGGCATCCAAATTTCTCGGAACTGTTTGCATCAAAATCGACACACTTTCTTTAAAAACACCTTTAGTTGAGTTTAATACAAAAACAGAGAATAAAAATGTTGCAAATGGGTCAAAAAGTTGAACATGTGGATACTTATCTGCTGGATGTGTCCAAATCATAAACCCTGCAAGAAAGACTCCTATAGACTGGAGCAGATCTCCTAAAGCATGAGCATAAGCCGCTGAAATATTAAGACTTTTACCTTCACCATGTCCGTGTCCATGAGTATGACTGTGCTCTGAACCAGGTAAGCCATGAGAGTGTCCATGGGCATGGTCACCTTGATGGAAGATTTTCAACAATACCAAGTTGAACAACAACCCAATCCCAGAAATCACAACCATGACTTCTCCATTAATAGGCTCACCCAAAGTGTGGTTCAAAATAGCTCTTGTTCGAAAAACTGCTTGATAAACGAGTCCAAGAGTAAGAAACCAGATAAACACTACGCTTAATAGAGCACCCAACACTTCGGCTCGATGAAAACCAAAACTCAGCTCCTTTGTCGGTGCATACTCAGAAACCATAAGTGCAAATAGAGATATTAAAAATCCAGCTACATCAGAGAGAAGATGAGCTGCATCAGTCATAATAGCTAAACTTCCAGCAATGTATCCACCAATTAACTCAATCAACATGAATATTGTGCATAGTACAGTGGCGATAAGTAACTTATTCTTTGCCTTTGCTACCTTAGAGCTAGATATATGATCATCTCTAAAAAGTAAAAGAAGCTTACAATGTCTCGGCAAAGAAAATGTGTACCTGTGGCTGTGTTCATGGTGGTTCTTTTCTGGATTTAAGAGATAGCTTTCTTCGTTCATCATTTGTTTCTTAGAATATAATTTAAAAAAATTGCAGCATGCGAAGCGGAACGGCAAAATCCCGTTTCGTTTTCCATGTTTTAACAGTTGCTATCAACACCCATTTCTATCTTAACCTTTAAGTGTAACTACACTCAAATAACTCACTTGTCGTTGTCGTAGAAGCAGCTGAGGAGTCTTTCCTAGCTGAGGTTGAGAGTGTGTTAGTACAAGTCAAAGTTAAGGCAAGCACACGCCAAAAAGACATAAAAGCTAATAGGAATCCATCGAAGGGAATTATTATTTTCTCACAGTTTAGTGGTTTACCTGGGTTATATATTTGTTTTTTGGTTTGTTCTTGTTGAGCCTATTATTGGTTGTGCTCCTGTGCTTTGAATTCACCGCTTGAGGAAGTTAACATGCCAAATGTCAACGTTAATATAAAATTTTCGTTTTGGATTCCGGAATTTTTTTTCCCCGAATCAAGACTTAATTGCATATTTCATATCTCTTTCTTAACTCATAAGGAAAAGCTTAGATCTAATCGGTCCATACAGTTCTATGACCCATCCTATCTAGGGTTAAAAAATCTAAATACAAACAGAGCTTAGCTTTCAGAGATCAAAGTCACACTATGTTATGCTAGCTAGAGAGATTATTAAAGCCTGAAATAGTCTAACAAATACCATTTCCTAGGTTTAACATGGCTTCAGAATGAATTCTGCAACTAGGTAGAAACAGAAACTAATAAGGCTTCTTATAATGACTTATTCTGATTTACCTTCTACATAGCTGCTGTTGAGAAATTTAAAATCCATTTCACAGTTTTCCCATTTTGCCAAGTGTCATAATAGTTCATCTCCTAAGGTAATCTTTGAAAAACCTTTGATATCTAGTGAATAACATACTTTTTCTTTAGTAGCAAGCATAACAAAATCTAGATGTTAAGACTGCATATGACGATGGGAAAAAGAAAACTCAAATCAGTGTTATTTAATGAGTTAAGTTTCCATCTTCAACTGTTTCTCTTGTTAATTGTTGCACTGCAACCATTATTCTTGCTGCTTAAGTGAGAGAAGTTCAAGGTAAGAAATTAGAGTCAAGAACATAACTATTGAGTCGAGACTAGTTTTATTTAGCTGCTTATTAGCTATATTTCGGTTATATGGTAAAGGACAACTTTGAGGATTCTCAAAAATCTTAGGCTAATACAAAAGGATAGTTTGTCACTTCTCTTTTCAGTTGGTTCATCCCTTAAGCTGGAAATATTGCTGGTAGCTTTACCATATTCAAGGTCATCTTGATTGACATTAAATACTAATTCTTACATACATGCAACTGACTGTCTCGGTGGAAAGGCTTTTATCCAGAAAAGATTGGGTAAGCATATAATGGCCTTAGCTAGAATTTTGTTTGTAATTAAGCTGTAGTCTGTTTATAAGACAAACTCAGGAACATCGCATTAGATCAGAGCATGTTCTGTTATTATGGTTTACTCCCAACAGCATTCAAAGTATGCCCCGGAGTCCTGATTTAAACTTTTTTACAAATATTCCTGAGATCAACTGTATCTTCAGGCAGATATTTCCACTTCTCAAGATTCTTCTATGATTCCAACTCTGGATTTCAATAATACTAGAGGGCAAGTTTCATTATGATATGATTTAAATTAAGACGTGCAAAAGATTTGCATAGAAGGTGTTTAAGAAAGTATATCGAGTTTCCTTGAATCTATTTTAGGCAACCCGTATTAAGTTCGAAGATGTTGCTGTTTTTGTTTTTAGAACATTTGGATGTGGTTTGAGGAAAAGTAGTAACTGCTTTCAACCATTACTCGCGTTCTTTAGCTATTGTGCTATCAATAATATACATCATGTCGTTTACTCTGCATAGGTTTACAATATGTTCTACCAGATTCTGGTTGAAACCTTTTCGTTACCTTCTAGTGCTCTCCTTATTGTCTCAATGTAAAGTAGGACTGACGAGATTACGATCAAGGGTGGTGAGTTTGAAAGGAATTAAGCTTCACACCCATTTGGAAAGTTAAGAGTGGACTCTGGGTGGGGCCTGACCCGACCCCTCTAGTTGTATGTGTTTCTGGCCTGAACAAAAAGTATCCTTGGAGATTAAGGGAAAAGGATATGTTAGCTATCGAGGAAACCTTTTGCACCATCGTATGAGAAGGCTTGAAATTTTGTTGTACTTTAGATTTCTCGAATGTTTCTGATAGCTTTGTGATGGTTAAGCTTGGGGTTTGTTCGAAAAAAATGCTTTATCACTATATGCTGTTCGCAGTTCAGAATTACAAAGTTTAATTTTCAAGACCCCCAATTTCATTTTCATGTTCCATTGTTGTATGAATTAGGGCTTATTTTGCTTTTATGAAAGGAAATATCGTTTTCTAATAACTCCAGGAGAGTTAGGTCAAATTTCGTACGTTATTAAAATAAGAATTTTGTACCGGTAGCTTAAAGTAAGTTCTTTGTGTGTGTGTTCATAGTAAACATATTTATTAAAATATTATCTTGTTAGTTGAATAAAGATTTTAAAGCAGGATTCAATTTTTCCAAGATATTTTCTTTGTATATTCTATTTGGCTTCATGGTTTCTCTATGGTGAAAAATTCACAAATAAATTAGATTATGATATTTTTTACACCAGTCAGTTTCATGGAGGATATCTCAATATTTTCTTTTAGAGATTTAGAATGGTTTACTACTAAAACTCCAGATCGGCCACTAGTATTATCCCATAGAATAACCTAGAGAAAGGATGGGAAAGATAGCACACTATACTGTGAAAGGTCTTACCTGAGGTTTTGCAGCGAAAGTAAGAAATTAGTTGGTTGATGCTCTAGGTTAGAGTTCAGTCTGGAAGTCCAATTTCAGTATTAGTAACCAGCACTACGATCTTAATTGTATTTATCTGAAGACCTATGACACTGCAAGTTGTTGAGACTGCGTGATAAGTGAAACAATTTATTCATCTGTGTGAATTATAATAACTATATCACTCGGAAAAGATAGTTGAATATCTTGTATTTCCATTTAGGTTACAGTGTCAGTTTGGTTATATAAAAATTATCATGGAGACCAATCAAAAAATAAATATTGTAGATAAGAAAACATCACCTTGCCTAACCGCTATTATAAGAGAAACTTCCTTTAAAAAAATATTTTTTTCCTCTGGGCGCACAGTTTCGTTGGCATATCATGCATTTATTATCTTATTTACTTGTTAGATGCTCTATATTCATTTAAAACAAGTTTCAATATGCCATGATTTTTGGAATCAAATCCTTTATGAAAATTCATAAAAATTATGGTGAACTAAATACCCTCGTCAAGCATCTAGCTAATGAGTTTATCCGATAAATCAAACTTTTAAACTATTCTGCTAGTTTCAGAGAAACCTACTTCATAAGAATGGAGTTTTGCCACAAAGGGGTTTAGACTTATTCGGGAATATTTTTGTTGTAAGTTTGAAGAATGGGTTCAAAAGTGTAACAGGCCAATAAGAATAATAATTAGCTTCACGATCTTTTTGTTCGTATATTTGGACGATGTGTCTTGAGCATAATTTAGGTTTGGAAGATTGTGCGAGATCTTTTTTTCTAAGAATATCTTTGATGATGTTGAGGTTATCTTCTTTGATTCTGATGATATTAATGGGATCTCATTATAGATTCTAAACACTCCAGAATCTGTATTATTTTGGGGGCTTTCTTGACTTTTTTCACCTCATCTTGTGATGGGTTGATGTAACAATTTAAGGTTAAGTAGGGGATCCAAATTTTTGCTCGCAATAAAACTGACTTTTTTTTTGGTGGGGGCTACTTGGAGATTGAAAATCCTTAGGTCTCAGAAGTAGGACACAGCTGATCCAAAACCCTTTCTTGCGTTGTGTGGGACTTGAACCCACTAAACCAACCCCCTGGCACGTTTTCTTGCCATAGCACTGAAAACTTGAATCATTCATAATCCACGGAGCGAATCATTCAAAGCTAAATACCTTACCCATAAAGCCTTGATGATTTGAGGAATCCACGGGGGCATTAGCTGCCGCACTAGCGCACTGCGGTGACTTGTTTTTTCATAGATTCTTAGTGTGGACAGAATAAAACTAATTGTTGTTTTGTGTTCGGTTTTTGACACATATAACAAGAATAAACTGAATTTGATTGGCTGAGTGATATGAAAATAGCCGTATGGCCCATTTTTTTACCTAGACAAAGTTAAGGGGTAGTGGAGCAGTAAATTGGTGAATATGGCCCAGCATCAGAGGAACAACTGGGTAGATGTATCACCCTGAACCAGCGGGGAGTCTTTCATTCTCCTCGTGTCTTTATTAATGCCCTCGTCTGGGATGCCAATGTTGCCATCAATTTCATCAACATTACTTTTCTGCTGGATTAGTGAAGTTTTGGATTTACAATTTGTGCAAGTTGAATTAGTCCAATAGAATGCCGTGTATTTTTGACACTTGTTTCAAAAATCTAAATCCCTTTTGCTCTAGACTCTATCCAAGTATATCTACTATCTCAGTTGGCTTAACATAGTTCCCATCTGCTTTGCTAGCTATTGGCACAGATTTTTATCAGCTATCCTCAGTTTTTTAGTGATGTATGTCTTCTTATTTTATTACTTTTTACGAAACACTGCTACATACCAGTCTTAATACTATTTATCTACTGTTTACAATCTGCAAGTGCAGATTTCTTTAGTAATTTAGTGTATTCCGTGCATTTAGCCAATATATCAGTTTTTCAAACATTCGATTCTGCATGTGCTAGTGGACTGTTTCTACTGGGTTAACTCTGTCCAGAAACTGTAGATGTTTTTATCGGTACAAGTTTCTTAGTGGCTTGTAAAATTCCATTCAATAGCAGTTGATAGTTGACAATGTTGTCTGTAACTTCTTTATGTTTCACCGTCATCTTGTGGTAAAGAACACTCTTGACCTATTGTGAGTTTGAGAGCACTGCTAGGCCGGTTCTATTTGGTTTGTAATTTGTAATAAAAAAAATGACCGAAGATGTGTTACTTATTGAAATGCATGATAAAATCATTTGGACACATAGACCTTCTTGCTAATATTTCTATGGTGTTTCAGTTTTCTCAGTCAGGTACAAGTCTTGTTATTACGAAAACTTTCTCCCTTGGATTTATTATGAGAGTGGTATAGTAGCAGATTACATGTTACTTTCTCTCTTTCTTTCCTGTCTTTTATATGTGACTGAGAGTATTTAATTTGTGCTCTTTTAGCGTTTGGAGCATTAGTGTACCATTAGTGTTGTTTCTAGTATAGTATCCTACCTTATTATTAATATTTAACTCATTTCTTTTGACTTGAGCATTCATATCCCAGGTCAAAATCACGCATCTTTTTTATTTTCTTTACTTAGAAAATATTCTAAAATACCTAAGAATGGTTTGTAAGTGTTGGCCTCTAGCCCACATTGTGGTGCGTGATAGTTCTAATGAATAATTTTTCTTTTCTCTTTCAATTCTTTCGTCATCTCTAGGAGCCTACCGTTCTTGACTCCAAGAGAACATAGTTGACTATATATTCTCTCTTTCAGAAATATCTCTACGCTCCTGGAAGAGTCAGATGGTTTTGTTAAAGACCACGCGTGACTTTCCCGGCTGATATTCATAATTTATCTTAGTCTTTCAAAGCCTCTTCTACCTCATTCTCAGCGTTCAGGAAAAGTACACTAGATCGAGATTTTCATCTTAGATCCCGTCTTTAGCACTGAGTAAGACTCAAAAATTTGCGCCGGATGCCGAAACTTATTTTTCTACCCGTGAAACTGTTTGGCAAATTTTAATGTTAGCGAAATGCAAGTGTGGAATTTGTAGTGACATGCAGCATAAATCTTCCATATAGAGTTAACCTAGATTTAGCTAAAAATTTGATTTTAAGCGTCGTTGGAGCATGATTTAGAGCATATTTTTTAGAACCCTGCCATTTCTTGTAGCCTTAAGATGAGTGTTTTCACGTCCCTAGTCAAACCTTAGGGACAGTTCAACTTGAGCGCAGTTATACCACCAAGACAACAGTAATCATATGGATTGACGAACTATAAGGGCTCATATACCCTGAGTACCCTCTCTGGTGAGCAATTAGGTCGTTGTTCTCCAAATTTAAGATCTTTTGTTCTTGATTTTCAAAGCCCAAAACTTTTTACCGTAATTTCTGATTATACCGACCTGTCCGAAAAGGTCGTATCCTTATCCAAAAAAGTTCGAGAATAAGTTAAAAAAAATATCAAAGGAAAATCAAAGAGATGTCAGCTTCAAGAGACAGAGTGGCAGATGCAGAGGAATGCAAGCAAAAAGGAAATGAGTCTCTCCAACTTAATGATTATGATAAAGCTATTAACTGGTATACAGAAGCAATAAAGCTCAATGAGTCCCACGTCTACTACTCCAACAGATCTGCAGCCTACCTGAGTAAAGGGTTCGCGGAATCAGCACTCAAAGATGCAAATAAAGCAATTGATTTAAAACCTGATTGGCCAAAGGGTTATTCAAGAAAAGGTGCTGCTTTGCATAAGCTGCTGCAATTTGATAAATCAGTGGAAGCCTATGAAAAGGGGTTGGAACTTGACCCAGAAAACCCAGGCATAAAGATCGGTTTGGAGAAAGTCAAGCAACAAAGGGATGAAATAGATAAAACTCCAGGTGGATCAAGCATGTTTTCAAACCTGGCTCAAACAGTAGCAAACAATCCTAAACTGAGGGAATATTTGCAGGACCCTAACTTCGTGCAGATGATCACAGAAATACAACAGAACCCCAACAACATGGAGAAGTATATGAAGGATCCTAGATTCATGGAAACTGTGAATGCTGTTGTCATGAACAATCCAGACGTGTTGAAGGAGCATCGAGACAAAGAGAGACAAAGGCAAGCAGAGATTGAAGAGAGGAACAGGAAAATGAAAGAAGAGAAGAAAAAAAGAGAAGAAGAAGAAAAAAAGAAAAGAGAAGAGGATGAGTTTAATGCTATGTCACCTGAAGAACAGCAAGAGGTTCTTGATAAAAAGAAGAGTTATGTTCTGAAAGATGAAGGAAATAAGTTGTACAAGGAGAAAAAGTTTGATGAGGCAGTGAGCAAGTATGATGAAGCTATTCAGTTGAATCCAAAAGAAATGTCTTTCTATACCAATAAAGCTGCAGTAGAACTTGAAAGACAACAACCTGATAGCTTGGAAAAATGTATTGATTTGTGCGAAAAAGCCATTCAGATTGGACGAAAAAACTACGCCGATTATGGTACAATAGCCAAGGCGTACGCAAGAATGGGAAATGCTTATTATAAGCACAATAAATTTAATGAAGCTATTGACCAATACAAAAAGGCTCAATTAGAGAAGAAGAACCCAGCGGTGGCAAAGAGGTTGAAAATGGTAGAGAAAAAGAAAAAAGTTGCGGATGAACAGGCCTACTTGGATCCCGAAAAGGCGAAAGAAGCAAAAGCTGCTGGAAATGAAAAGTTTAAAGGTGGTGATTTTCCTGAAGCAATTAAGCTATATTCCGAAGCTATTAAGAGAGATCCTGAAACCGCTGTTTACTATAATAACCGGGCTGCTGCCTATATGAAACTAGCTGACTTCGGACGAGCTATGGATGATTGTAAAAAGGCGATAGAGCTTGATCCAAAGTATGTGAAAGCTTTTTCGCGAAAGGGGAATATTGAGTTGTTCTTGAAAGAGTATCACAAAGCCTTGGATACGTTTAATAAGGGGTTAGAAATAGACCCCGAGAATGCAGAGTGCAAGAATGGCTTGGACAGGACAAATTATGCAATTCAGCAAGCACAGAATATGCCTGTTGGTGATGAAGAAGAGGAACGTGCCAGACGCGCTATGGAAGATCCTGAGATAAGAAGTATTCTTGGAGATCCTATCATGAAGTCTGTTATACAGGAAATGCAAGTTAATCCTGCTGCAGCTGGTGCACATTTGAAAAACCCAGAAATTTATAGTAAGATTAGCAAGTTGATTGCTGCAGGTGTGTTGAGAAGCGGTAAGAAATAACTTAATTCTATTTGGACTACAATTTACTCTTTTCTATGCAGGAACAGACCTTGTTGGCAGAAAATCGCCAGATTAATTTCATGCTATAATATTCGACTGCATCAGTTACTATGTGGAGACATTTAAGCTCCTAGCATATGCAAAGATAAATATTTCCTGACGCTTAAATGCCGTGATACTTACGTAACTGTTCTCATCAAAATAGCAACCCTGCAGTTAATTATCAACACAGCTTTATTGATGTTACCCAGTCTCCTACATTCAGTTAATTGCATATCATAGGCCCACTTCAGGTTTCTAGGGTAGATATAAGAACGATCTAGATTACGATCTTGCATTTTGGGTTACCCTAAATAAAATCAATATCTCTCTTACTTTCTCTTAATCAGGTACAGGTGTTCAATAAAGATTTCAAAGGTCGCCAATAGATTTGCTGAGATAACAATATAATCCGCTTTAATACTCATTTATTACTCGGAGTATTTTTTTTCTTTGGATGTGCTTAGAACTCAGGTCTTTTCGTTTGCCTTGATAACGTTTTAGTGCTACCAGCATTCTTTTACTAAACTAGAAAAATTATTTATTGAGCTAGAATCCTATTATGCTGCCCACCATACTATCCAAGAGAGCAAATCTTTCAGTTTTTTTTAATTTGTGGAACTAATACCTCGCCAGAATCAGAAGTTCATCTAACTTTTATTTTTATAGTGGCAAATTTTTGATTAATAGCTTGGGTTTCCTGGGTATTTCAGAAACATATTTAGAAACTAAAAGAGAATAATGTGGCTTTTGTCAAATCTTGTTAAGTCTTTCAAACTGGGTGCTTGAATTATGATTTTTGTAGGCGAGAGTATTGCAGCCTACTGATTGCAGCGGATGATTCACTTTCACAAGATACAATTTTCCCAAGATGAAAAGACAGAAACCCATTAAATACAGCATAATCATAGCAAGTTGTGAAACTTTCGAACATGATAAAGGAAACCCTGAAAACAAGGAAGATGATAGATATTTAGGGCAAAACAATAATAACATGCAACATAACAGAAGCAGCTGAATAGAAACTTAGCGATTTATGTTTTGTGAATGTCTTATAACGAAATGTTGAAGTCTATGTGCAGTTAATGCCCATGAAGTTTTCAATGATGAGATAATGAAACATATGAAAGGAATTGGTGAAGAAAATTTTCAATTAGAGAATTTCAAGGTCCAAGCAAACCAAGTTCTAAGATAAACAAACAAAATACAATATTTTTATTCTTATTAATATTTAGACTCTTAATATGAGAAAAAAACAAGCCATTCTAAAAATAAAACAAGTATTAAATCCTAAGAACTAAGCAACAGAAAAACTTCAAAGCTGAATAAATTCTTTGCACTATCAATAGTTGACTTAAAAAAAGAAAGGGGTCTAGCCCGCAGAATGTTGTCGCTGTCACATGGCACAAAGTCAATATGATTTACATGAAAGGTTGCCATGGAAACTTGAAGGTAGGGGTGTTAATCTTGAAATGGGGTAGAAGGATTTTTTTTCATTTACTTGAGATGCATTTATCTACACTAGGTTACGATTTTGTAATTAACTTGTAGTTAGTCAGAATTTGAGTTAGTGCATTAGAAACAGGCAAGGATGTTACCTTATTTGTAAATCAGTGGTAGTGAACTCTTATCGTGGTATGACTTTATGAATGAGCACATTAGAAAAATTCATTTTTTTAGCAATCTATCTATATTTAACCTACTTTGTAATCTGGTGAGATCAGATTTTCTCTTTCTAGGTGATTGAAAAGCTGAAGATGGCTCTTGCGAGAGAACAACCTCAAATTCGGAAAACCATCCATCAGGTTGACTCTTCAACCATCTCTTATACAGACAACAGCAGCAAATGCTTTCTTCCATCTCACCTATCTCCCTTTTGTTTTATGAAGAAGCTTCTTTTACACCTATCAGAACTCTATAGATTTCTGCTTTTTGCTTGTGTGTACGTTAAGCATGTAGAAAGATAATATCTTTACTTTAAACTCCACCTTTTCACAACTGTTAAGTTTCCCACTAATTTTGGAGCCAAACCATAGCAAGACTGTTGCTGGTTCTCCTATCCCGTAGAATCACAATGTATTTGCAAATATATTTATTGTGCTGCTTGTATCAAATATATGCATTTTTTGTACTTTGCAGGTTTAACTTTGTTTAAATGTTTCAGCTATATGCTTGATATCGCACTGCATCCACAGATGGGGAGCATAATTCACACTCAACAGTTGCCAACAAATTTTCCTTGTTACTTGGAAAGTTTATTCCCTCTATTCGGCATTATGTAGCATCCCAGCACCGTTTCTTACTCTGTCACTGACTAAACTCTCTCTATTGGTAACATGGATAAGCCCTCTTTGATCCGTGCTTAAAAATATCCACTTTTTTATATTAATGTCTCTCAACAGTTTGATGATGATAAGCAAGAAGTTGATCAATGGCATTACTCCTACTGGAGCTCAGTATACGTCTACCTTTCAAAATTACGTTAAGAGCCTTAACTTTTTACTGGATCTGTGGCAACCATAAATATTTCTCCTCTATAGGTGCAACAAACGGCTGTTTTATTTTTTCACTTAACCTTGTTGGAAATTTCTTGGTGTTCTTATTTATAGTTATGCAGCATATGTCGAAGACAATTTTCAAGAATCTCTTCAGATTCAAAACCAGAAAGGAGAGCTTTATGCACTGCCAATTTAATTGCTTCAAATAACGTCTACTGAATGATTTTCTTACAATATGTCATACGTTGTAACAAATATTTGAGACGCCGTATATGGGTTCCATCCACTTCACGAACAACTTTTGTTAGCACAGAACTTCAAATGGTAATAAATACAAAGGGTTTTGTTGCGCCAACACCTTGTAATCTACGTGCAATTTCGTGAAAGGCCTTGGTTTCGATTAAAGCCTAATAAGTCAATGGTGTATAAAGGGTAATAATCATAAGCTAATGACATAGTTAACGTTTGATGAGCGTAAAATACCTAGAGTATGTTTATTTGAATAAAATTCTCGCAGATATGTTCAAATTTGTTGTCGATTTCTTGAAATATCACAACATATGATATGAATCTTCCTCTTAGTTTTTATTGAGTCGAATTCAACTTTTCCTCATTTCGTGAAATACTTTGGTCTACATTTAATTAGTTTCATCCCATAGGTATCCAATGATACCTTTAATTACTCTCTAGCTCTTCTTATTTCAGGTTCAACGACATCTTGCTCGAAATGCACACCTAGAAACCTTTAATTAAGTATCACATTATTCCAGAAATAGAGAAACCACATATTCTGAATTCTTCACTGAATGTAATAGTAACATCTCTTGAGCCACCTTGATATTCCCGTAACTAAGAGTTAACTGCAAGGTACTGCTTTTAGTAGTCATCATTGCATACTTGAAAGATGCAGCTAAGACTATAGCTTCCAGCTTTACGCAAAATATAAAGCAGCAACTATGATTTTCAATGTATCAGAATTTACACCATATTTTAGCCTTTGCACTTGCACGAGATATCTTATACTATGTTCCAAGGTCAGGCAGTGAGGTGTTCCCATTTTCAAAGATATCAATCCTAGACAAACCTGAAAAAGGTTTCAATCAATTCTACGGATGTATTAGATATTTCCTAGTACCACTCATTTTGATAAATGAGAATCTCATTTGTTTGGAGGAGTTACTACTCATATTTAATCTCGTGTCTGAAAAATTTGATGTTGGTGATATTAATAAATTTATCAAAACATAACTATTGCTGATGTGTAGATAGATGAGATTCCGCAAACATAACTTAGCGGACTAAAATACCAGCAGTAAGAAAACACCTAACTGAATGCTCTATCTTCCTGTCCTACAGAGTCTACCTTTGCAAATGGAGTCACAATAGCTCAGAAATTGAGAAAGTTATAGACTCATAGCTACGGATGTATTCTGAATTTTGCTAATTGAGCTATATAGCAGTATAGTTTTCTTTTCTATTGATTTAAAAAGTAACATAGATATTCTCATTTCTCACTTGTATTGAATTAACAAACATAGCAAAATCAAAATCATTTCAAGAAAGCGAAAAGGCCGCCTATTAAATTAATAAATGGAATCAAAAAAATAATCATGCGAGTATTTACAATATGCAGCAAAATACAAGCCTACTTACAGCAACTGGTACAGAGGATGGTCTGACGAAGAAACAACGTTTATATCGCTGAATCCAAAGAATTAAAGTCACTGCATGTATTCTTTGGAAGAGGTGGGTTTCTCTAAGAAATAAGAATACTCAGCCATCTTATTTCCTGTGCTATGAGCCTCCAAACATGAGTTCCATTAACCATCAAAACTCTCATAAAATTATGATAAGAAAGTTGGATAGTCTTAAGATCAGCAAAATAAGTCAAAAACATTCCACGAGAGGTATTCCCTTAATCATAGTAACTCAAAGATACCAAGATAGTTTATTTGAAAAAAAATCTGTAAAGAGGGCTACATTATCGAAGACTTGTTTCAATGGCAAAATTAGATCTGTTAACTGCTAAAAGCAAATGAAGTTGCAATATCTTAATTCAGTTTCTTGTTGAATACAGAGTCAAATCAGGTGACATAAAAGACTAACAGAATTGCGGTATAAATGTGTCTTCATCTACATTCCCAAATATTGTTTTTTCCTTTCTTGTATTTACAGGGCCCTCCCATTCCTACCATTGTCAGTAAGTTTTCAGGTTTAAAAATCCATGACAAATTATAGTTAAATAATTACAAGTCAGCGCCAAAGAAGAAAGGTTAACCAAAAGGAGTTCATCTGCACCGTTGATGCAGTGAGTGGTGACTAATCCTTTCGACAGGCGCTTAATAGTGATGAAAAGATAAGATGAACAGAAATTCTTATTTGTTACGTAGACTTCCACCAAAATGCGGTGAATAATATCTTTGAGCTTATATTCTTTCTGAACATTATTGCCACTTACAAATAATAGGTACATCATGCGCTTACACTTGCTCTTCAGCGATTTATGTAGGTTGGTTTCAAAGGATGCTGATACACCTAGATATGGTGCAGAGTCTCGGCACTGTTTACTATTTTGCAGGTTATCTAGCTTTGAAGGGATTATTTTCTTATCATTTCAGAGCTGAGATCCGCTCCAGTATTATTACCGATGAAACTAGCTCAACATTGGTTCCAGAGGTTTAGACAATACCTCCAGGGTAGACGCCAACATTTATCGTTTGGAGCAGCGATGATCGTGAGCATCAAACAATTCCACCCCTTCTGCCCTCTCTCACCAAATTGACCATGTTCTGGATAGGGGGGCAGACTGACATAATTCCAAACTGAGAGATTGAGGGCCCTCAAACTCAAACCAACTTAAACTGAATTTGCACAGCTTTAAGTATCATCAAGACTCAGTAATGAAACTGAGCTCTCTCAAAAGTTTGGATAAGTCTTCAATGAGAGCTTACTCTACAGACCTACCTGTAGTTTTTCTTCTCTTGAGCTCCTTTGCCTTTGGTTTTATCTGTAATATTAATGTACGCATTTCGTATCTATCCTTGTTTGTATTCCATTTATTTCTAAACACGGCGTCAGAAGATTATATGTGGCAATCCAAGGTCTTGTTTCTGGCGAGATCAACTAGAGGAGAGTACATACGTACATTCCCTTTGTCCTTAAGCAGGTGCAGTATTCTCTACACGTCCTGCATTTTCGAATTTTTTAATAGCAACGGTATATTAATCATTCTCTTTCTTCAGTTTCGTGGGGACATTCCAGGCAAATGGTAGCCGATATGGATGATAAATTTTAACATTTCTCATATATTCGATGTATACTTGCTTAGTCTCAAAGAAAAGGTCAGTTCAGTTTGTGGTAGGATGCTCATTGAACCTGAAATTTCCTTAACTGACACTACCCATGTTCTTGTTTCTTTCATATGGTTACAGGCTTCCCTCCCGTTTTGCGTTTCTGGAAAGCAATATGACGACCTTTCCTACTTCTCATAACTCATCCCAGTTCTAATGTGGGGTTACATGGTGCAAAATATATGAAATAGGGTAACTGAGGAATATTCCGAGGTGGTTGATCACACTTCTTTTTGTTTCTAAGTAAAACTTATGGATTTAAATATTAGTTTTTTGTTTTTACTTTTATGTAACTTTATCTGGCCTAAACCCTCACAATATTTATTTCTCTGTTAATCTTGTTGATAAAAATTTAAAACACATTGATCTTGGACACAACTTTTGAGGAAACATTCTAGTCAATAACTTGGTAAGTGAAACTACCTTTTAAGGAGAACTTAATTCTTAATTTTTGTTGAAACACAAATATTCTTTTTTTTTCAAAGTTTGGTTCTCAATCCCAAATCTCGACAGACTTGAGGGGGTATATAAAATATTGGGAACTCCTAGCTATTCTTCTTTTTTTTTTTTGTGACGAAACTAGTTAAACAGACATAAATAAGTATTTTTATTTTATTTATTCTGTATAGTTTTCATATAGAAATTTCCTAGAAAACTGGAACTGGTTAACTTAGAAATTGAACCAGTTCATAATATTTTTTTATATTATACTAATTTTTATCCTTTATGTTCCTACTTTTTATATGAGTGATATAAGACGGACGGACATATGCGATCTGGAAATAACTTGAACGATCGATAATGTGTTATATGAAATAACCGAGACGAACTTACAAGGTATTTGTGCAAGGAGAAATATAACTAAAGCTAGCCATAAAACAGGAAACGAAATTATTAAAAGAGATACCGTAAAGTTCAAAAGTTCTAGTTTGGCAAAATCAAAGAAACTCTTGTTGAAACACTTGTTGAAACACAACCTAGCCGTGAACAGATTTATTCTTACCAAGTTGAACGATTGTAAAGATTCAATACAAAAAAGATTGTAAAAAAACATATAATGATGGAAACGAGACTAAAGAGTGAAATGCCTGGAACACGAAAATTGTATGACGAGGTAATTTCCAAGGTTCCTCCGGCTGATACAGAAGAAAACATTCTACAAAGATATTATTATGTAAAAAACAAGTCTGTCAAAAGAAAGCATAAGCTCAGTGATGAGCCAACTTTTGGGTGGTTCGTTTTCATCGACCCAGATGCCTATTAAGCAAAATGAATGTGTTTGAGAAATGGTTTGAGCTGTTTATCGTTTTGTGAAACATATAAATAAATATATATATTGTGGTATTGCTAACGGCAAAAGTCTAATATCTCCGAATCTACACCTTGAAGTCTCATCTGCTCCAGCGCGTCACTCTTTGCTGCCTCCTCCGACATTTCAAACATTTCAACGTTCTCAGCAACAACCTCTTCCAGGTTGATTTTTACTTTAGATATTGTCTTTTCCAATAACTCTAGGGGATTGTTGATATATTTCAAAGCTTCTTTATCCCCCTTAGCAAGAAGCCCGGCTAGTAATGCTTCGGCCTTTAATACCTTCTTGTTCGCAACATCCATAAACCAATTAATGACGTCATTACGAATAAACTGAACCTTAATGACATCATCAAATCAAATTAAGGAAACGAAATGAAAACATCAGTTTTCCGCAAGTTCTCTTCTGCAATACCGTCGCTAGCTAATGCAACGCTTATGCAGCCCTTTGTCGAGGTCACTTTTTCTAATAATAGCAAAACCAAAGTTCCACTAATTCACCTTCTTGACAACGCAAACGAACTAAAGACTGTATCCAACCAGAAGAAGCACAGATCTATTTCATCTTTCCTGTCCTCTTCACTTCCTACTCCTTCACTTCAAGTACAGGGCCCCACCTTGGAGATAAAATACTCAGATGCAATCTTCACAGTACCTTCTACCTTTCTTTCGTCCTTGGTGAAGAAAAACTTTCCAAACTCCCCGGCCTGCTCTCCCCTTCTAGAGAAAGTAAACTACACCAAGGTTCTGAGATCAGAATCTGAAGCATATAAGTTGACAACTGCACTTTGCAAACATGGTCTCTGTTTAGTTAATGAGATTCCAGGAACCACAGCTGTGGAGGAAGCCAAGTCTAGTACAGTGTTCCCTTGCGCAGAGATAGCTACAAGAACAGGTAATCTCTCTCACCAACTTTATGGAGAAGTCTTTGATGTGATTAGTACTGAAGAACCAATCAACGTTGCATATACAAGCGAAAGATTAGAGTTTCATCAAGACCTTGTTTACTATGAATCCCCGCCAGGACTTCAGTTTCTACATTGCAATGTGTTCCCTTCTGAAACTCAAGGTGGTGAATCTCTCTTCTTGGATTCATTAGCTGCAGCTAATGCCTTTAGAGAACTTGATGCTAAAAGTTTTTTTACGTTAAAAAGCCTGAGTGCATGCTTTCAGAAAGTGCATTCCCAGGGAAGATCGAAAGCTGTAAATATGGTCTTTCATCGGCCTCACATTGTAACCAGATCTCCAGAAGGTACTGTATTTTCTTATTTGCAAATTTAGATGACGATGTAATAGCTGTATTTTGGGCACCACCTTTTGAAGGACCTGTAGACTTACCTGTAGAGGATATGTTAAAGTATTACGAAGCGTATGCAAAGTTTCAAGAGTTCTTAAACAGTGACGAGGCTTTGGCGGCTTATGGTATAGAGTTTAGATTAAAAGAGGGGGAAATGATTGCCTTTAATAACAGAAGAATGCTTCATGCAAGAAGAAGTTACCAAGGAAAAAGACATTTTCAAGGTTGTTATGTTGACATAGATTCTTTTCAGTCCACACACAATGTTTTAGAAGCAACCCTTGGCAAAGCAAGAAACCAGCAGAAATACAAACTTGGAATACTTAATCACTCTTTATAATAGTATACAACTCATCTTGAAGCTGAGAAAGAACTTCACTTATTGGATGAGTTTGCCATTCATCGTTCATGTTCTTGATACTAGTATTTAACAAGAGGGACTCTGCATCTGGTCTAGATTGGGGATCTAGTATCACACACTGCTTAACAACTTGAACTAGATTAGATGTATCACTTTTAGATATAGACATAAATCTATAAAGTCTTTCTTGCGCCGATACTTGGTTTCCATCACTTACTTTATTCAACTGGGGTACTCGCTTTACCAGAAACCGATTGAGTTTTTCGTACGCCAAGTTTCCAAAAGGTTTACTATTCTTTTTTAAACTCCACATAGTTATTCCAAAAGAATACACATCCACATTTGGATAATATGGTTCTCGTTTAATCAATTCTGGTGACATGTAGAAAAGACTGCCTAGCATTTCAACCTGACCTTTTGCTTTCTTACCAAACCTTATGGGTAGAATACCCGCGTGGAAGATCTTTGCAGAACCAAGATCACATAATTTAGTTACAAGTTGACCATTTTCATCTACAAGTAAAATATTATCTTCTTTGATATCTCGATTTACAACTCCAAGGGTATGCAGATAACGAATTGCAGAACAGATCGGACTAAGAAGATAGAAAATTAGTTCATCTGAAATTGGGGCAATATTGTTTGATCTTCCTTTAGATTTTTGAAAAAGAAGTGAATGAAGATCTCCTACCCCAGGCTGCAGGATTAACCAAAGATAACTTTTCTTGATGAAAACATCGTAAAGCTTCAAAATGTTTGGATGATTTGAGTTTTGAAGGATATGAGCTTCTGATTTTGCCTGTTGAGGATTAACACCAAAAGTTCTTTGGTTTTGAATTGTGGGTTTAGCAAGAGAGAGAGTTGAAAGAGTTCTTGCCCTGAAGGTAAGAAGCTTTACTTTTTTCACTATTACGGGCATAGAGTTGCTGTCCACGGCAGTGAATATTGTTGAGAAACCTCCCTCCGTCAGAGGTGTAATCGACTGAAATCCTAGTGCGGCCGTTGGAGGGGAAAGTTGTAAAGAAACCATTGAAGCTGTAGACTCCAGAGAGGCATAGGACTCATCCTCCATCCTAAAAAGTGGTATTTGAAATTTCTTAATCTACAGTAATGCTGTGTTGAGTTTTAATAAGAAGTTATAAAAGATATTGGCTGTTTGCGACATAACAGTTGCAGTCCAATTTGGGCCCAGAGGTGACTAATAAGATTATGGGCTATAGCTCTAGGACAAAACTAAAGTCTTTTCTTGGGCTTTTAAACTTTTCTAACCCAAAGAAAGGTGCGACTTTGGTTACTATTGGCTAGTTCCTGATGCAGGGCTACACCATTGTTCCACGTGTTTGCTGATTATAGTCGAGACCTTCAAACCATCCAGACTACTATTGTGCTCAAATATATGAATTTAATTTTTTGGAAAATTTCAATTAACCAATTCTATGTTTAATGCTATATCGAAAGTTAACTGTTAAGGAGGTCAAAATCAATGTTTTCAACTAAGACTACTAGCCATATAACAATTACAATGAAATAGTACAATTAAAAATTATATTGATTCATAATTTCAACGAATTTTTAGGAAGCATTTTTTGGCTAGCACAGCATTTGGATTCCTAGTTGTGGCCCTTCTACCCTCTTTCGAGAAAAAGCTCTCTTTTTGCTTTTGAGGCAGATCTCATGCAGCATAACATAGAAACAATCTGGAAGCAAATGTTTCATAAAATTAAAGCATAGCTCTATACCTAAATGGTTAATGAAAACCTACCTATATACCATTAATATTATTGAAAGAAACTAATGGAGAAAGGAAGCTGTACTTTGCTAAATTTAAACCATTGGATATTGACTGCTGCAGAAAGTAGAGCTAACTTTAGGCAAAAACCTGAACAAATGAGTTCCTTCGGAAAATAGAAAGTAGCAGAAGTTCATTCCATATATTTTGAATTCTTTCTATCTTTTAACTTTGCTGAAGATTGCCACTTTGTGAAATTCGATATATATATACAATGTTAATATAAGAGTTCGACATCCAATCATTGAAGTTAGTGATACTTTCTCACTATTGCAGTTGAAAATATTCTAGAAAACAAGAATTTCATAAAATCAAGTAGCTCCACAGTATTCGTTGGGAAAATTAATTTCAAATTGGAATATAGGGATGCGATTGGTGTCATCAAAATAATTTGTGACAATTTCCCATACTAGGTACAAGACTCTGGGTCTGAGATAAGCCCGAAAACACACACTACAGTATCGGAAAAATCTTACATCACGGGACATAGTTTCATAGATGCACAGTAAGTAAAATCGATATTAAAGTCGACTCTAATCGTAACAATGTGATTGGCTTTTACTGACTATCCATGCTGTAAGAATTCGATTTCGTTACCCATCCTGTAAAAACTCCATTTAAACTAATCAGACTCTGAAATTTGACCAAAACTCAGTAGAAACGCCGTAATTTTGCTCGAACTCAACCGACAATTATTTTACAGGACGAGTATGAATTCGAATCACAATTAAAAAGAATGGAAAGCAAAGTGAAACCAAAACCAACAATAGCAGATTAAAAAAATGCCCGTTATGGCCAAGATATTCAAGAAAAAGAATCAGCAATCAGACTAAGGGATAAAGGAAAGCCTATTCCAAGAAGTAGAACCAGAAGAAGTATATTTTAAAACTTTGAGTGAGGAAATGGACGAGGATGTTACTCCGAAGAGGTCCCGCGATAGATATTTGCAAGAATGAACCGCTATGAAAGAGTTTATACATGAACATGGAATAAAAGATGTAATATCAAAGCATATGCGGGTTTATCTAGTGCATTAAAAAAACAGGACTATGCATCAATCTCATTGTGGAGCAAAAACAGCATGTTGAAAAAACTGGGTGAGAGAAAATCCATCGACTTAGGAACCTTATTTTGCAACAGTATAGCTAGTTGACTTAAAAATGTAGAAAAAATACAAAGCAATAAAATGCAAAGCCTTTATTAAGGAAAAAGGATTAAATTTCACAAAAAGGTTCGAAACCGAGGGAATCATGGACATCCAGGAGAAAGATGGTATCCTAGTGGCATAATATATAGATCTAAGATTGGGAGAGAACTATGCACTAAAAATGCAAAATCTAAAGATTGATAGGAAGTATGAAAAGGTGATTTTTGTTGTGGAAAGAGTAAAAGCTGGTGTAGATGGAAAAGAAATCTTCATTAAAGATCCTTTCACGTAAGTTTCTTCAAGAGAGAGAGGCCACAATTAGGTAAGCTCAAGATAGGAGAATATCCTTACTTTTATTCAGCATATGCAGAGTGTTTCAAAAAGTCAATGAAACAAAAAAGAGGTAAAACTTGATTTCAAAATTTAGCAAAGAAAATCGCTCCATTAAATGGTTTGGATGAACAAGAATATACTTACCATGATATTAGAAGCACAGCAGCGAGAGCTTTGCATGCAAACGGTAGAAAAATAACAAAATAGTAGAGGCAGGGAGTGGATTTCAAGCACAGTAGCACATCTGTATGCTCAACAATCAGATCATGAAAAACATATGAGAGCCAGAATGCTAAGTAAATTAGATGCATCGCCCTATCATAGCGAACTTACAAAGTAATACTGAGCACAGAAAAAGAAGAATCAGTTTCGAGAAGATTGTTAAACATGTAACCAGTAAAGCTGGATTTTAATATGAAAAGGTTGGAAGTTCAATAATTTATATTCATTTTGGAGTTAATGACGCAGACCAAACAGTATAGTGGGAGCAATGTAATACAATAAGATTCAGTCCAGGAGGAAGCTCAATAAGTAGTATATAATAGTTATATTGCTATATTGAATAAACAGATAAGAACTTTTCCATCTCTAAATCAACAGTACTTCACACAACTTCTTACTCTGCGTTTAATCACCCCCTCCTGTATTACCAAGAACAATGTGGTTAAGGCCTGAAAACTCCGATCCAAGCACCGCTATAAAGCCTTGTACAAATCTTGTTTCTCTGTTTTTGTAGGGACTCGGACGCTGACTCAAGTTCGTTAGGCAAACCTAATTTACAGCGAAATCAATCATAAATAGATATTATTATCACTAAGCACACTAAAATAGTAATTGCACTGGGTTATAACAAAATTAAGGAATATGTGTCGAACATAACCAAGGTTCCCGAGACATCTGTATCATGCGAGGAAGGTGGACGGAACACAATTGAAACATCTAGAGAAGACAAAATGCTACAACATATCCAAACCATTGTATACGAATATAAATGAAAATAGAGTGAAAGATATATAGTTTACCAGAAGCAAATAATGTTAGGTAATTAATAAAAAATGGATGTAGATGTATATATGCGAACACGCCTCTTTTAAAGATTTGGATTTTACTGTAAATATTGGTCTTGAGACAAAAAAATATAAGATTATCTCACTGTAACCAATTCTCAATATTCTAAACGGGAACAGAAGGCAGTGGGATACTTAAGACTCTCAATTGTAGAAACTAAATGAAGAGGTTAAGGTAACTCAAAATATTGATG
This sequence comes from Labyrinthula sp. Ha, assembly GCA_015227615.1. Lineage (NCBI taxonomy): Eukaryota > Bigyra > Labyrinthulida > Labyrinthulaceae > Labyrinthula > Labyrinthula sp. Ha. The sequence goes on along the minus strand of JAALGZ010000049.1, from coordinate 205,149 downwards.
ATATTGAGTGCAAGATGCTCCCGACACCGACAATACTCGCTAAAACTGCAATGTATTATAATTTTTCAAAGAGCTGCTAATACGTGAGATTTAGAGGGTCAGGAAATATGAAATAATTCAAATCAGAAAAACAGAAAAATAAGAAAAAGCCGCAGAGTTATGGAGCCATATTTATCTGAAGTAGAGCAATACTTTGAGGAACATTTTAATAACCACACTACTCTAAAAGTAATCACTTACCAAAATCTTATAGAAAACACAGTGATCTGAAAAGAGATGAAAAAAACTTTTGCTCCAGGTGGAGTTGGTTATTACCTGTAGGACAGCAGAGAATATAGGGGATATAAGTATGAAACTAGTGCTGCAACTGTTTATACTAGGATAATTAATATTTTTCATGTTCAGATAATTAGATAGTAACTTAAAAGTAGTGCATCAAACCTGTATCAGGCATTGTATTTCCTGGAAATACTTTGCAGAAGTATGTTTCGATTTTTGCGTTGAACATCAATAGTATCAAAATCTGGCTCCCAGATGTAGGTACCAAGAATGTTCTATGTTTGTAATAACGTTCAAAAAGCTAAAGAGAATAGAATCAAATTCAGGAGTAAATTTCCAGCTCAAAGTATTCCAATCATAAATCATATGACACTATAGTTCCAAAGAAACTAGCTGAAGTGCACTGGCCTCTTGTAAATTGAATGTAAATTAATATTTACAGAAGAACAAGAATCTGTATAGGAATGGTGGACAGTTTTTCGAACAGTGTGGTAGATAAGGGTTACACTTAAGAGAGGCACATATTGTTAAATATCAAATGTTATCACATTCAGTATGGAATATGGACTGAGTTTTGAATCCTCAAAGAAGAGGTAACATCCAATTGGAACCAGGATATGAGCGTAATTCTTTGTATTGTATTTTTTCGGCTAAATTGCTAAGCCGCTTGCAATAATCTCCCTCGATAAAGTTACTTAATTTTATCATAATAGAAATTCGATTCCAGTAGTAATACCTCGTCTCTTAGTGAAATATGGTTTGAACTCGATTTCTGTTTCTATGTAAATCTCGAACCAAACCACATCTGTTTACAAGATTTGAATCTAAATTATTTTCCAGCTCTACACAGGTCTAAACACAAATTTACCCGTCCAAACCATAAATTTAAAACCTTTTTGGTTCGATTAAACTAAAATCTGTTTTTTTTCACTGAGATGAAATAGTAAAAAATGTCTCTACATTACATGCTAGACCAAAATCCCGCCACTCTATCCTATTCCTTTAGGGGAGCATACAGCATCTTCGCACAACATGTGTTCAATAAGAATAGCCCCGTTTTCTTTAAAATGTCTCTGTACCTACCTCATATAGCATAAAATATCAAGGAATTGAGGCTCAGACATGGTGCGTGACACCTTGTAGAAAAAACTTAAAGTTCTCATAATGCAACATATAGCAGGGTTTGATGAACATAAGCTCGATTCTTACTTCTCTAAATTAACTAAATCAAACTACAGAGCGGGCTAGATAAAAACTCTAAGAATTCTCGAGTTTTTGAAAGAACGTAGTCAATCTAGGGAAAGCGCTGGGAAATAACCCTTTGTGTCCAACTGCCTAAAGAAGATATTTACTAAAAACGGAAGCTATCGGGAAACTTATCATTATTTAGCAATGCACCTCTCAGTTTTAGTTAATTATTACCGAGATTAATAATCTTTGTTCTTTGAACAAAACTAGCTGCTAAACATAAAAGTACTTTGTTGTCTTTCTGTAGAATATATACTGTAGCAATTTTAGTGCTTAAGGTAATTATGATCACCCGCCATTAACCCAAGGCCTCTATCACCCGGTTTTCTTGTGTGCTTAAGTTAAAGAATCTGTCGATATTTTATTTCTACTCTTTTTGGTTATGGTTATCCAATTAATGTGGTTATGTTTTGGAAAATAAAATTTCAAAGAGCGGTAGTAGGTAATTAGGTTTCATGTGTTATTAGCACATGTGTCAAAAAATATTCTCCAATTTAAAGAAATACTAGCAAAATGAAGAACCATGAATGTTTCAATGATGAGCTGGAAAATAATACTTGGCTATCTAGATAGCGGTAGATTTTTCATCTCTGCTCTGTTTTATCTCTTACAGGAATCAGGGACAATATATTAAGTTCTCAAAGCTGAGGATAAGTTGGGAGTCCTATTTATGGCACATGAAATTTCCTTATCAATTTCCAAGTTGGGAACCACCTGTTTAAATCTATTGCTGGTGCTAGCCTTTGTTTAATGCCACAAAAGGGGGTGTTCAAACTTTGACTATCGTGGGTTTTTCACAGAAATGCTACTTAGAGACATATTAAGAGAGTCACCTCAGGCCATTCATTGTAGGCAATAACCAAGTCAGTTCTTGTGAAACACGTTTAATGCAACTACACATATAGTTATTAGATCTAGGAAAATAACGGCTTCTACGTTGCATGTTTGATAGCCTAGCCCGGTAGATAGAGAAAGCATCCGTTCATTTCCAGAAAAATGTTAAAATAAAATACGTATCACATCCCCCCTTGCTTCGTTTTCTATTTTTATCACTCGCCCTGAGAGTCATGTAAACCTCATTCATCCTCTGTTCTTACTAGGTAGACAGGGTATGGAAGATTACTGTAAATATATTTTGTAGTAGTTCCCTCTCGAAAGCTTAGAAAAAAATCTCTTAAGTTTACTTGGGAAGATATTAGTGAGAAGTTTTTTAACAAGTATTTTGACTTAAAATAACCTTTCTCATACACCTTTAATTTGTAAAAAGCAAGAACATTGAATGAATATAATAAAATGAAAAAACGTGGAATCGCTAGAACTGGTCACAAGTACTGTATATAGCACAGAGATCTGCTATAGAACGGCACTTTCTAGGATCTACTTCAGTCACTTCTGAATGCGCAGATGAAGGGTCCACGGAGATTATCGTTTTCCGATTTTTCGTTGAAGCTAAAATTCCTTACTTTCGGTGTATGCCTGAAGAACTAACTATTACTACATGAGAGTACTATTTTACCCATTGATATAGCCTGAGTTTTTTGCTTTTATTTTCAATACTTGTGTTCCCCTTCGTCCCGCCCTAAAACTATTCTCCCTACAATAAGTTTTGATGGTATTTTTCTTTGGTGAGTATTCTTATTTTAATTCGATCTACTTTAAATTAAACATCATTAGTTTAATCTTTCTTCTACAATGAACAATTGCTTAAGTGATATGAATCCCCTATTTTGTATATACTCTATCAGCTACTGTGTATCTGATGAAGACTAGGTTACAAAGTTAGAGAAAATGCTCTGTGGGACAGGCTGGGAGTTAGTTTTATTTGCCTGCTTTGATACTTGCCTTTGTAGTCAAGTTTGAGACTGGCTTAGAACGCTTTGAACTAACCACATGTAATATACATGCTCTTTTAGCTCATGTAAATGTGCCTTAAGTCGGTTAACTTCTGTTTCCTGAGCGTATTACTTTCAATTAATTACTCTATTATACTAAGTTTAACTGTTTCAAGGTTTTCCCGTGCGAATACTTTGTTTTTAAGCTTTTGATTAACTTAGAACTCAGTTAGTTTGTTTTTTCCGGCTGAGAACTCTAAGCTGTTTAACCGCAAAGTTGTTTTTTTTATGTGGCTATTAATATCTGTAATTACTTAAAGAATATGCCCAAATTAACACAATTTACCATAACTGCTTGACTAACTATTTACAATATGTATATTATCACATATTAATGGGACGCTCGAGTAATTCCTCATACATTACTTCTAAATTCGACTCTGGGTTCTAAAATGCTGAGCTATAAAAACATAAGTACAAGCACCATGAGCTCTGTTTTCCCGATCGCAGAGTTTTCTTCTACAATATGGCACTAAAGGCAACCATCCATGCCATTTCAACATTGAATGGGCTTAAATTGATTAATTCTGTAAACTAATTGACGCTTTCTGCCTTACCGCACTTCAGGTCCACTTGTAGACGAAAAAAAAGGTTAGAACAATTGATTCCTCAATGGTCTTCTTTTTCGACACAAGTTTCCTCGTACTTCCTTTCTTTTTCGCAGCACCAGTGCATTAACACTTCAGAGGCAATATAAGTACTAATAGTCCCAACTTATTTCCCTGTGTTTTCCATGAGACATTCATCAGAAACTGGGTTTTACCATGTCTAACAGGCTTAGGCGAGTACTGGAGAGGAAAATGGAAATTGCCTAAAGACCAAAAGCAATCAGAAATTATTAAGATTAATGTTATAAGGTGCTAGAGTCCGTGCATAACAATCCAAGCGTTTCTTGGCCAATAGTGGCAACTTCACACACTGGGCATATCTCTCCATTGAACTGTGCTTCAACAACTGCACCACAGAACGGGCACCGCGTTTTGCTACTGTCATCTTTGTATATTGGCTTAAAGGTTTTCGAGGATATGCTGAACTCCCTTTCTCTGTCAAATTCTATAGAGTGAGCATTTTCACCTTTTTTCTCTGCAGTTTTCAGCACCTTCAGTGCAACCGCTTTCTTCTCTTTATTCTTTTCACTGTTAGCTTCGCGCATTGCAAGGAGCTTTCGTGCCATGATTGCGGCGGTTATAAAATTACCAAGCTTATACGATGCTTTCATCGCAGAATTCAAAACCAAGAGCAGATGGTTTGACTTTAGCTTACAGCTGCTAAAGTAGACACTTAGTTCTACATTTCGTATCTTATCTTGAATATCATCAGACTTCGATAAAGTGCGTCGTTCCAGTTCAATTATTAACCCCAAAACATACTCTTTTGCCTGATTTAAATAGTCCTTCAGTGTTGATACATCAGCATCCCCAACAACAACGAAAGGAATAGTATAAATAGTGTCTCGAAAACAACGCAAAGCTTCTGAAAATTGACCTCGCTCAAAGTAAGTGGACGCTTTCGTAAATTTTAATTTCACAGCCGCTAGATCTGCTGCAGTCTTTGGCCTGAGTTTCTCCGTAGACTGGCCAGGATTCCGAAAAATAAACTGCTCCATCGACTGAGTTTCCATTACACTGGGAAGAAACGGATTTGTTATATGTATCCTGCAACTTAGAACTGCTTGCCTCATGAATACATCAAAAGGTTCAAAGTTCTTAATCCCAAGCTGCTTCGCCAGCAAATTTTGCGCAGAGGCAAAATCACCGGCGGCTGCATGATCCACTGCCAAGGAGGAGTTGTTTTTCCATACAGAGAGGAAATTAACCCCAGGCTGAATATCTTGCAATTCCATTCTGTCGGAAATGCCTTCGTCAAAACTATCAGTTTTTTCCAAACCATCAATTGGAGAGTTGAAATCGTTGCCAAAGTCTAAATCTTCATCATCTTCTGCGTTACCACCCCATTCACTGTCACCAGCTTTGTCAGTCTCAACGGGCAGATCAAAATCATCAAAGTCATCTTCCTCTTCAAGCTCCTTTTCCTCGGAGGCCTCTTCCTCACCGCCATAACTTGGATATTTTGTATCTCTCAGCTCCTCATCTGTCATTAGATCAACTCCTTTAGTAAGTGCCTCATACACCACACCCTTATTAACTTCTAGCAACGGCCAGTTGACGTCATCTTCCGTCTTAGAAAATATAGAGACAGTAGGCAAAGGTGCTGCACCTTGTGCAATGCTAGACAGAAAACCTTGGCTGCTTTGTTCTAGGGTTTTCATCAGTGTTTCTCTTTCTCCAAGGAATATGGAGTTAACAAACCTTCCCACGAAGTCTTTTCTGTTCTCCGCTATCTTAGTCATCTTTTCTAACTTATCCTTAGATCCTGTAATAAGGTATAAAAAACTAAGTTTTTCCATGTTTCTTGTTTTCTGATAACACATTTCCGCAATCTGGAACTTTCCTTGCCACATAGCTTCTTCTCCAAGTTTTGAATAAGATCCAAATTCATTCAGTTTGAGTGCACATTCAAGAGCAACCTCCAAATTGGAGCAGGACAACGCAAGCTTAAACTTAGTAGCCGAGTCTTCAACAAAATGTAGGGCTACTTCTGGGTAACCTGCCTTTTGAAGAAATGCGATAAGATTCTTGCAATTTTTTCCTTCACCCAGAATTGAATTGGGCTCTTTCTTGGACTCTTTGATAATTTTAATAACCTGTGCGAACTGCTTCTTGTACAAAGCCAGTTTAAAATCACACTCAGTAAAGTCCAGACTTAGATTAGATATCTTGGCCTCGGAATCTAAGACAATTACTGAAACTTTCCTTGCTGATAAGCGTGATGCTGAAACTAAAAAGAACTTATCGCTCGATCCAGAGCTGTAGAGTATACCAGTGTCCCCATTTTTTAAAAGATACTTTATGTTTGTAGCCGTGCTATAAATCAACACACAGTCGTTTCTCTTGTCTCGGACAAAGCACGCAGATTTAACCCTGACCGGATCAGAAACTGAACAGAGCTGATTAAGCGACTTGTCACATAATGTCACGGACTGTTTACCCAGGATTGCTATATGCCCCGTTGGTGCATTAATTACCTGTTTTGCTCCTCCTACTATCGTCTGCGCAAGGGCTCTTCTTGAATTTGCTTCAAATAAGATTATTTTATCCTCACACTTTAACAGGACTTTCCCAGCTGAGTCTTGCTGTATTCCAGCTGGATAGATATAATCAACAGTACTGTCAAGAACATTGGCAAGGTTCAATCTTTTCGAAACATCATTCGATAGGTTTTTAATAACAAGTGTATGGCTAGGATCTAGAACCAGAATTCTATTTCTAGTAAGAAACACAGCCGCCAGAGCTGACGAGTGATACACTTCAGAGTTGTTGTAGGAGGACAGCAGGTTATAACTTGCTTTCTTACCACCAAAACTAGATCTATCGGCTATGTCGATTGACATATTTGAGTCTTCTGACGCCAAAGGGTAATTAAGCACTAAAACATCTGGCTCATCACCTTTTCCACCTAAAAAATAAATTAATTTATGTTAACAATACTTTGAAAAGGGTTTACTAACAGGAACTTACTTGCTGAACCACTTTTTAGGGCTACTTCACCCCCTTCCGATACTGGTCCATTGGAAATGTTTGCAGTTCTTAAATATTTTCCATCTTTTATGTATACCACTTGTGTACCGGCAGCATTAACCCCATAAGCTGGTCGATCTCTTTTCAAGTTGAAGACAAACATCCCACTATCGTGCCCAGCGGCCAACAGCCCTGATGAAGGGTGAACTCCAAGAATCCAAAACCTATCATTCTCCCGCTTAAAAGTCGCAACACAATGCCTTTTCGATATATCCCAGACTTTTATGGCTCTGTCTTCTCCGTTAGAAACAATTAAATCCATTCCGGGATGAAAGAGTACACAAGACACATTATTTGTATGCCCCCTTAGCGTATCAACCTCCCAAGCCTTAGTATCATTCATTCGCCAAAGTTTAATCTGTCTATCATCCGCTCCAGAAACTATTAGTGGAAGGTTTGGATGAAAACTCGCCCAGTTTACGCCCCTCTCATGTCCCTCCAACAAGTACTTGACGGTGACATCACTTCCACCAAATAGTTCCTGATTCACTTTAGACATGACATTCTTTTCGAGCCCCAAATTGTTCATGGATGTAGTTGATGAACTTTGAGACTTGAGGGAAGATATATCCCAAACGCGAACACTATTGTCAAGTGATGCAGATAAAACTAAATCTTCTTTTGGATGGAAACAAGCACTCATAACATAATGGTTATGTCCAGTTAAAGTTGTCATCTGAGTCCTGCTTTGCCAGTTCCAGATCCTTATAGTTTGATCGTCTGATGCAGAGAGAATCCAAGGGTTGTCGTGGTGAAACTTAACAGTACGGATATAATCCAAGTGACCGAGCAAAGTAAATAAACATCGGCGTTGCTTATAGTTCCATACCTTTATTTTGAAATCATCACCCCCTGATACGATTAAAGGTTGGTTCATATGGAAGTCAATTCCACGGACAGGGCCATCATGTTCTTCAAATGTGTCTAGCAAGCTTTTATTTTTATAATCCCATAGCTGAATAATTCCATTGTGAATAGAACTTAAAACCCATGGTCTAAAATTTAAAAAGAAAGATTAACAAGTCCTTGGAATAGTGTCATAGACTTCAGGACGAAAAACAAAATAAACCTGAAAAGAGGTTATATACCTTGTTGGATGGAAGCAGACACCTTTGACTCGATTAGATTTTGTTTCAAATTTGATATGCATGATCGATGCGACTTAAATGTGCTCACGTATTGGGTTAGATTAACTATCAAGATTTTTTTCAGATGTTCTTTGTGTTGGATTTATTTAAGACACCTGTTGGGCCAAATGGCCCCAGAATTAACGATATTTGGCTTATAAAAAGCAAGAATTATATCAACGATGCATTACCACAGTTTTAGTGAATTTCTAAACACGCAGCTTGGATCGATATCTCGGGTTAACCCTCTTTGTCTTTAAAACTATAGGATATAAGGAAGTCGCGTTTACACGTTCATCGAGAGTATAATATTTAACATGTATAAAGGACTCAAATCATTTAGACAAGTCAACCTTCAATCATATACACTTTTTCTTTGTTCTGGTTCAGTTGTTGATTTTTCTGGGGATGCCGTCGTAAACGCTGCTAATGAACATGGACTGGGTGGTGGTGGACTTGACGGTGCAATGAACTCTAGAGGTGGAAAGGCTTTGCAGGATGCAAGGCGAAACCTTCCTATCATAATTCCCCCTTCTGTTCGCATTCCCACTGGTCAAGCAAGAATAACAATAGGAGGTAATCTTCCCGCAAAGGTAGTCCTAATAATAATATTCATTGCTTAGTTCTGTATCCATGCAGTCGGACCTATGTTTTTTGCTGACTATAAAGAAAATCCAGACGCATTGCTGAAAAGTGCGTACAAAAGCTGTTTGGAAATTCTGGAGCATCACAAAGACGCTGAGATTAACTCCTTGGCTTTTTGCTTGCTGAGCGCTGGAATATTTAAAGGGGAAAAATCCTTATTAAGCGTTTTGTCGTTAGGCTTAGAAGCAATTAGAGAGTTTGATGGTGCAAATTCTCCACGAGAGAAAAAAAAAGAGTTGTTTGTGGTTGCATTTACAGACACAGAAATTGAGAAACTAGAGGAAGCTGGAAACAAGGTATTTCCACAGTAACACTGAGAACTTCATGGTAGCGAATTAACCCGAGGTTCATGTCTATTCTAATGCGGATTCAGTTGTTAGATGTTAACATATACTCAGCTATCCTCTGTCTGGAATTATCCTCGCAACGGGCCTATTTCGTTGCTTATTTGAATAATTAAAAGAAACAATATTTGTCTTTTTGATTTCTTTAGTGACATATAAGGTGTAAAAACTTGTTAGATTATTGCCTGAAGGTACCTAATATTTATTCTAAGATGCAAATGAGTTTAGCTGTGAGCTCATCAAGATTAAGTTTCTTTGCATAAGGATATCAATTTGAAAACATATAACCCCTTCAGTCTTCTCTTTATATCTGAACCTGCTTGTAGTTTCTCATTACTCTGTATGAACTCTTTAATGCCATAAGAAATGAAAAGGTATAGTTTGAGTAGAAACAAACTATGCCTAGAAAATGCCACAATTCTCATGCCCAGAGTTTTTTCTATCCCTAAAGAACATCTACTTCAAATCTCCTCACAGAAACAGAACTCGAAGCGAAGAAAATTTTGTTGGCTTCCTGGAAATCTTAAAGGCTATCTTAGTGTATGCTAGAGAGTGTTTTCTAAAGTGTGTAACCCTATTTATGAACCTTAATTTGAGAGGTAATTTGAGGCTTTAATTTAAGGGGACTAGTATGACTTGATTTCCAATCTCCAAGTAGCCCCCCAAAAAAACCTAGTATAACTTTTGAGGTCAATGTAACTGAGGTTTCTACCGGGAAGAATATACTAAATAGAAAGCAATAAGTTCCAAAGATAGTTATGAAAAATGGTCTAGAGATGGTAGTTGCTGCTGCTGGGTTGTCTTAAAACGATTCTTGTTGTATATAGTAGCTGTGTTTGTGAGGTATTTACTAGTATAGTTAGTATTCGTATGTACGAATTAGCTCGGTTTACCTGCATACTTTAACTATTGAACATAATATTATAACAAAAATTACATTTTACTCAACCTACAGCTTCATTTAAGTTTATCATATCAATATAGTGATTAATCTCTTATCAAAGACCTATATATAGAATTTGAGAATTATTTTATAGTCTTTCCTCGCTATGATAATTTAGAAAAAAATATATACATGAAGAGTGGTGGTTAAATAGTAATTGATTATTACGGATAATTGATCTAAAAACTAAAATAGCATCAAATAACACATCAGAAGTTTGAAATTTAAGAAATCAGTTAAGATTTCTCTATAGGTAAAGCATCGACACCGCATAGAAGCAACCTCATTAAAATCTGTGTTTTAAGAAAATTAGGGACGGGATGAAAACCAGAATAGGCTCAAATCCAGTTTCGAAAGGAATATAAGCTAGCTCATTACACTGAAAAGGTAGTAGTCAGCTGCTTGGAAAACAATTATTAAATCTTATATCATTCTTGGATAGTCCTATGTAGTTTAATAATAAGCCAAGTAGCTAGATTCTACCCTATAATAAAATACATTCCAAAGTAGATCCCTTAAATTCATCCGCTAGATAGTAGCAGATAAGCAATATGAATATCTCCACGAAAACTGGTACGAAGCGCTCTATCCAAGAGATATTACTTGCACTTATGATAGTTTATTGTCCCTGTTCACTTGTAGTAAATTCAAGAATTCTTTTCTCCTTTAACCCAGATAGAGGACACGCTAACAATAGCTACCATATGAAATGTAGTGAGCATCTTCTTCAATTAACCCACCTGAGCTGCAAACTTATGCATTTAAGTCTTTTCTAAATCTAGGCTAGTCCCCGGGTTCTACCAGAAGGGATTAACTATATTCATTTTGGAATGGTTTGCTGTGCTACCTGGTTTTATTATCGAGACCTGCTAAATGGCAGAAGGTTAAGTAGTCTTAGAAAAGGTATTAAGGCAGCTATAAATTTTTTAAATTTCTTGAATGTTTCCATAAACACTTATTTACTTTTAGCTGTTGCATCTTGTCCTGTTATGAATAACCTACTACTTATTATTATATAGACAAGTTTATAACAGTGTGTGTTCTTTATTTAGATGAAACTCTAATTTACCTGATCATATTGGTACCGCACTCTTGATTCGTGTATATGTCATTCTTTAAGCCACTTGTCAGGAACTTTGTCTAATACTTACCTCCTAAATAGCATATAGTATGCATGCTATTAGTACTGGCCTAAATCCTAGGTCTATTTATTTCGTCTTCAGTAACTCTTGGTTTTCTTTGCTAAATGTTGATTCATGACAAACAAGTTTGCATATAGAATTTACACTTACTAAATTACATACTTCACAACAAGGTCCCAACTATTTCTGTCACAAAACTTTGAATTGCAACTCCTATCTTGACATTAAATTAGAGGAGGTCTATCACTCAGCAAGAGTATAATCATTATTTAATAATTTCTCCGGTTTGATTGGAACCTGTTTTTAAAATCAGATTTCGTAGTGATGTTTATTAATAGTTTGAGGAAGATCTATAAGCACTGTTTCATGCTGGGTATAAATAAAAAAGAGACTGCAACATGCTACCATATTCTATGTTCAGCTCTTCGCTTTTTCTTGAATCTGCTAAAATCTTAGAAGATGGGGATTCTTAGCATTTCAAACTAATTTATTTACTAGTAGAGCACAATGAGGAAATAATACCCTTGTTTCTTAAATATGTACACTCAGGAACACATGAACTAACAAAGTGTCAGAAAATTTTGCAAATACTTTTTTTCGAGGATGTTTTTAAAAATTAATCGGAGAGTTTTCAACCTAGGCAAATCATTGTTAAACTCTTTGATGAGGAAAAGATAGTAAACAATATCAAGAAGTCTAGATGAAAAGAGGAACTGTTCTTCTTTCTAAAAAAACATTTTGAATGGAACCGTCGTGATGTTATACAGATTTAATAATGCGCTCTTCAGATAAAGTTCATATCTTCTACGAATGAAGTATTAGGATTAGGGACCAAGTTTAAGGAAAACATATCAGGACTCAAATGATAATATCAAACTTTTTAAGATCGATGTTTTTATCTGACTATGATATTCCTCAACTGGTATTTTAGTTATTTTGAAACATCGAATTTTCTCAAATGATATTTTGGCCTCATGGCCACGGGCTAAATTGCCCAGTTATTTTTTTCACTATTTTTTCCACCGTATAAAAACGTGCCAAATAGTTCACATGGCTCAGAAATATCCATGGAATAGATGAGGTCTGAAATATGTTTTCGGGAATGAATGTTCGCTCCAACGCTCGCACTGAAAGAAGGTATTGAAGTGCGTACCCTGGTGGGTTATATGTCCAGATCCTCAAATAATACTCCTGGCAATATTAGAGCGCACTTATTCTGGCTGAGAAAAATTTTAACATCACTCAAAATATGTAGGAAATACTAAAAACTGGTTTGCTACATCATGATCATACCAAACCGCACCTCAATGAAAACCTCTTATAGAAAACGTGGAGTGGTCAAAATTTCATCTACCTATATAATGTCAAAAATCTAAAAAAATAGATATACAAGGGTTAATGAAGTCATTTGGTTTAGTTTCAAAGCAATTTCAAATAAATCAAATCTTTCACAATACAAACCATCTGGGGTGAGCTCCTTGCAGGAGATGAAAACCAAATTTTTAAGCTACAATTGTTGTTTCTTAGACAAAATTCTCAAGTAAATTATCTGTAGACGCTAGATTTGGCAATAACAGCTGAACTAGCTTACACATTATGAGTATTTCAATTTAAAAAATAAATCAATTTCTACTAAATAGTAAGTACAAGTGATTCTAACTCATTTTCACCGACTTGCGCATTCTTAAAAAATACTTTAATAATCGGTTTACGAGGATGATATAGTTTATACGTTAAACTTAGAAACGATTTTAATTGCACTTGTTTTCCAAAATAGAGTAGTTGTAGAATTGAAGAAAAAATTTACATCTTTGATATTACCTAGAATACATAAGGGGTTGCTAAAAACCTAATGGATACGATATTACTCATGTCATTTTACCATGTGATAGAGTTTGAACACTAAATACGACATTTAATTTATATATTATTTAACATGCACCAATAAGATATATGATATTTCTCATCACCATTGCTCCTAGCAACGAATCGCCTTACTCACATGCCAATGGAGTCCATAGTAATCATAATTGCTTCCTAATTTTGAATAAACTGAGGAGATTAAATGTTTCTATTTTCGGAACTTCAACGGTTTCATTAAATTACCGCCTTCTTACTTTGGCTTTTTGGAGAATATAAGGCGTTGAGCTCTTACTCGTTAGTTGTATAATAGTATATCCTGTTTATTTTATTTACTTAAAACCAGTTGCTACATTCTAATAACGCGAGAGCTAATACTAAAATTTTTGATAGGAAAGCTCTTTATCTACGATAACATGAAACATCAATTGCAGCTAAAGATACCAAAAAGAAACCAAACTCTTCCAACTTACTTTATGCTTTGCTTAATAGCCAAAAACTTTTTTAATTCAAGCTTCTTGAAGAGTATGAAGGGATTTGGAAACCCCCTTAATAGTTCTGCACTTTGCGATAAACACCCACCTCGTGAAGATATCTTGCGAATAGATACCGATATTATTATCTTTGCTCTTGTTAAATTGTTCAAGTACTGGTTAGTTTTATCATTAAAGCATCTTAGAGTATTCTGGACCAGATGCCAACAATTCTTTTTTTTTTGCTTCTTTAATTTGAGTAATATGGAAATCAAACAATTAGTAGCACTAAGTCATTGGAATGAAAAAACTAAGAAACGTATCATTTAGAAAACTATATATAAGAAGGGATAACGGTTCTAGAGAATAATTTTTCCACAATGTAATTTGCAACATCTTGATAGATCAGTATCATTGATGTGTCGGTGTGATTTCTAAGAGTCAGAAGAACAGTGAGTATGGTTAAGCAAAATGAGCAAAACGACGAAACTGTAAAGATTTGCGCTAGTCGAAAGTAATCTCTCAACACCTACTCAAGGTTCTAAAAGGTACTTAAAAATCCAAACCTATAACATTAAACTTATTACTTAAACGCCTATGAAGGGGTTAATAAACCTAGATTTAATCTATGAAGTATAAAAATCAAACAATCATACGTGACAGAAATTCAATATAGTCACGAGGAAATGTCAATAAATTAACATGTATCTTAAACAACTTTATATACATTTAAAGGAGTACCTGAGGTTTTCCAATTCTCCATACTAACAATAAATGGGGGATAAGTTTTTCCTGTGTAGTTGATAATAGAATAGTTGAGTCTATATTTTTTGCTGCATTACTAGTAGAGTAACTAATTTTCTACCATATAGTCATGTAATATCCACCTGTAGTGGTTTGCAGTTGTCTTAACAATCAGAAAGAAACGAAGTCCTTGAGGCTTTATTAGTCATACCGAAATGAATTCGAGTTTCAATGGTTGAAGAACCTATGAAGTTAAGTAATGATAAGATCTATATCTGCCATAATGGTTAAACCTAGAGAAAAGGTTTCCACCTTTAATTTTGATAATTTTGTTTTTAGCACTTACAATTTTCAAGACTCCAGCGCAAAGTTACATGTTAAATTTTTAAATTTTAAATTCAGTTTAAAATATTTCATTCGCGTAAAGTTTTTCGTCAGACCTCAAAAGTCCTATAGCATCAATATTAGGAGTGTTATACATTGCTGATATAGCTTATTTGGGCTAGTGTAAAGTGTAGTTATTGACTGAAACCTTTACATATAATTAAGAAATGAAATTGAAAAAACTGTTGGACACAGGTAGCACTGCTGCCTTCTAGATATGTTCAAAGCCAAATATGACTTTACATGATAATAAATTTATATATAAACTTGTTGAGTGAAAAGTAAGGACACAGATTGGTATGAAGATGTGTCTAGTGTACACGGTCAGGTACAACAGAAGAAAACAATAACCCCTAATGTTTTGCTTTTTCATCAAGGTGTATGTCAGCTGGCTAGATCCTTTTGAGATAAGAAATAATTTTCCTAGACAAAATATCTTATTACAAGAAAAACAACGTACGCGATTTCTTTGGAAGGAAGCATTTTTTCTGATGTGCTGTAACCCTAACTTTATTAAAACACATTTTTATTCTAATCGCTGAAACTATTGTCTACACATAGCTCAAACAAGAAAAATTGTAATTTTTCTAATAAGGATTTCCCAGCTCCTTTATTTCTTATATTTCTCTTTCTCAAGAAAAAAAGAACCCTGTTATACAAAGAGTAGTCATCTAAATGTTGCTGGGCGGCTTAGAAGTTATCTCTTGCATAAGCAGAAATCCGGGAATAATAATGCGTATTCTCCATAATATTGGTGATATCACAGTCCCAACTTTATAACCATAACTGAACTTCTCGCTCCCAAATACTTGGATTATTGTATACAAACCATAATTAAACAAAAAATGACAAACGAAACAAGAGAACCAGAAGTGCAACTTACAATAAAGGAAGAAACTGAAGGAAACTCTACAGTTCGTCCAGGTTTGAACGCTTTGAGTTTAGGTGTCGTAGTGTTCATTCTAGTGTGTGGAGTTTATGGAGTTTCTGTTGCTTCAACTGGAGAGTTGAACCTTGGAGTAGGTTCTAGAAATAGCCAATCTACCCAAGAACCCGCTACTTCACCTACACTGTTTCCTACAGTGTCTCCAACGAATCCACATCCTTCAACTTCACCAACGGAGTCGCCTACTAGCCTTACAGATTTTTTCTGTGAAGCTAAGCCTACTGATGCACTAGATCTTCTTTGGTGCCAAAGTGATGAAACTGTAGTATTTTGTTCAGCAGATGGAAGTTCTAGATTAGAGGACTGTTCAGGTCTTGGAGGATGCCAATGTGAAGACTTTGAGTTTTTTGTTGTACAGAATGGGGAGTTTTGTGGGCAAACTTCCTGTGTTGATCCAGCTACTGTAACAGACTAATAAAGTTCGGGTTAACTTTGTTACTTAAGCGATAAGTACAGATATTATCAAGAAGAACAAGAACCCTATTTCTTCTTGTTGTTCAATTTTGAACGGGTTTGTCTATTATACACGAAACCTGAGAGTGAGAAGGTTCAAAGCCTTCTGTCTCTTTTCTATTCTTTATTAATACCTACCTTAGTATAAGACTCCAGTAACTTAATAGGCATATTAAAACAATGTACTATATACAAAAGTCAAAACTCTTGTGGAGATATAGTAACTGTTTGCCACACTGATTAGATCACAGAGTACTAATCAAGCTGTTTATAAAAAGTACCAAGTAAATCTAGAGTCTTCATAACACAAGAAATATTGGTCGTCAATTTGGTACTTTGATATATATCAAAGGTGAGAAAATAGTTTTAAATCTATATTTCCTTAAAATCTATGAAATAGAAAATACGCGGAAGTAGTTTTTTTACTCATCTCCAAACCTCCAGTTGTGTCCACATTCAGTACACTGAGCAAAAATAGTCATGGGCTCATCTGCTCCCCTTGTTTGTTTCTGATAGTGTGTAGTCTTTGTACTTTTACAATTTTCACAGGGAAATAATCCACCGACTTCTGCTATTCCGGCCTGCTTGTTCACATCATCTCTATGGCTGTCTAACCAATCGCTACGAGCTTCATTAAATAGTTTTTCACTCTCTTTACTTCGCTTTTGTTTAATTTCAGCAGACGCTAATTCTTCTGAAGACATCTTAACTAAGTCTGATGGAGAAAGTTTATCTTCAATTAAATTTTGGATCAGCACAGAATTCTTTGACAAATTGAATTTTAGACTGCGAACCTTTACTTTATAGTCTTTCGAAAGACTTTCATCAAATAGTGAATACAGTTCTTTTTCAATTTCAATGGCTATGTGTTTTGCTTTTTTAGCGGCAGAAGACTTGGGAAATGCAGAAAGAAAAAATTTGCAAGCTTGGGCGCGAACCTTTTCTTCTGGAAACTCGGACGAATCATCCACGGATTTTTCTGTTGAGGATACAGAGACGGCTGACATTTCTCGATGTTTTACATTTTCTTTCCATTTTTTTAAAAGCTTTTTTGCTTCGATCTTCACTGTATCGAAATTGGCTTTCGATGCCAAACTTGCAACACTTTTCCCAACGCCACTTTCCTACAGATTTATCTTGAAATGGGCTGTACCTTCAAAATTTTTCTGTTAACATCCATTCTCGATAGTTTTTCAAGGCTTTCTAAAAGTATTTCTTCATTTTCTTGATTCTTTTTTAGTTCCTTTCTCAAGAACTTCACTTCTTCCATTTTGTTTTCCTTTTTTTAAATACTTCAACAATTTTGCCCAAATATATATGGTAAATATGATGTTAAAATTGCAAGAGAGACTCACAGTGACTTACATAGAGTTATCTTAACCTTTAGAAGTTAACTCTCGCCAAGACTTTTCTTAGCAACATCCTTGGTCAACACTTTGTCCTGGAAGATCAGTTAAAGGTCCTGTTGTTTTACCGTCATTTTTCAAAGGTTGAGCTGCCATTCGCTTCTTGATCTGAGTTGCCATTTCCAGAAACGCTTGTTCTACATTAGTGGCGTTCTTAGCAGATGTTTCAAGCAATGTCAGCTTATGCTCCTCTGCGAACGCTTTAGCTGTCTCAGTAGATATCACCTTTTTATCTGCCAAGTCCGATTTGTTTCCAACTAGGAGGATATTCACATCGTTGCTTGCGTACTTCTCAATTTCCGTTAGCCATTGTTTCACGTTCTTAAAACTTTCTTCTTCGGTACAATCATACACTACAATGATTCCTTGCGCACCCCGATAGTACGATGAAGTGATAGTCCTAAATCTTTCTTGTCCAGCAGTGTCCCATATCTGTAACTTAATCGTCTTTGAGTCCAAGTCAATCGTACGAATCTTAAAGTCCACGCCGATAGTGGAGATATAGCTGTCTGTGTAGGTGTCATCTGCAAATCGGAGCAGCAGGCATGACTTTCCAACTCCGGAATCCCCGATCAAAAGTAATTTGAATAAGTAATCGTAGTCTGGTGATGACATCTGGCGTCTTTTTATCTTATCTTTTTAAATTTTAGATTTGGGAAATTAGGTGATTTTTCTTTCGCGTCAGAGGGAATATGATTCGCTCTTTCTTGTGATATGATTGGCTCCGAGAAATTTTGTTGCAACAATATTCCGGTACATACCAGAACATACCGGAACATACCGGAACTTTCTTCTCTCTGTAAACTATCTTTGTAATATATTTATTTTGGATGATGCTGCCCATTTGCAAAAGGTCGAAAAAGAAAGTGTATTCCTACTCTAACCTTAAATTCCAGTTACTTTTTCAAAAAACAATCGTGGATTGTCGAAAATCAGTGTCTTATACAAGCTGTCATGAGAACTTGTTCCTTTGCAATTAAGAAAAGGAAATAAGAGGTAATACTGGTAGCACAATATTACAGGTTTTTTTTTTGAATATGTTAGGTGGATAATAACACTAAAAGTTAAGTTTAACTCCCTTTGATTCATACATTGAGAGGTCAGCACTGAATCACAACATTATTGGGTAACAATGGTGTGAATAAGCCCCTTACCTTCTGTTCTGGGCAAATCCCTTTCACCTGATAATTGATTTTCCTGTTTCTTTGCTACTTCTCCAAAGAACAAGTTCCGAACAGAGCTCGATCCCTTTGACAAATATTTCCTTAAATCTGTCACTATATCTCCTCTCATCTGCGGCAAGCTTTCCACACCTCGAACTAACAGCTCGATTCCTTCATTAGCTTTATTCAACTGTTTCGCATTAGCATTAAACTTTTCTTCAAGTTTCAAAATATGCTCATCAAGGCTTTCAGCAGTTAGAACCATCTTCTTCTGGCCTTCTTCTAATGTTATAAATTTAGCATCTAACTGACTTAAATCAAACCGGATCTCATCAGCAGAAAGTTCGACCTTTTTCTCTAAGCTTTGTGAAGTTAGTTCAACAGTATTTTCGACATCAGATACCTTCGAAAGCAACTGAGCTTTGGTCTGCTCTATCTTTGTGCCTACAAAGTTGATCTTGGTTTCTAAAGAAGACACAGCCTTGGATAGTGCTGCCTTTGTTACATACATAATGTCCGAGAAGCTATAACCAAAGTAGTACAGAACCAGCACTCCAGATGAGGTAAGGATAGCAAGCTTGTAATACGTTCCTGAGGAGCTAGAATATACAACAACTTGCTTTGAGTTACTTGCTGCCTGTAAAGCTTTTAGTTCAGCTATCTGTAGGGCTAATTTATCCAAGTCTTCTTTGTTTTGGGACGAGCTTTGTGACTTGTTTGACTTCAACGCATCGTAAGCATTCAAAGATGATCTTAATAGCGTGTTAGGTAAAGAATCTAGTGAATCGGTTTGTGAAGCTACTCCTAAAGCCCCTGCTGCACCAAGTAAGACACCACGAAACATTCTGTTTTCTTTCTCTGCGTCTCTTAATGAATTTGGTTTCGGTTTGTATTTGGGTTGTTCTAGAATGTGCTTGATTCTTAACTTGTTGCATTCGGTTCACTTAGGAAAATCATAGGATAAATACAGTCAAAAACTCAAGAACCATAACTATATAGTAGGCGATTTCAATAACAAATATTTAGAAAACTTAGGAAACAGAGAAACCATATTGATTATCGACGAATAATAAGTAGCCTGAGAATAGCTGCAGTCACCGAGTTGTAACATGACAGGGAAACCTTCATTTTTTCTACGAATGTTGACCGTCTCACCTCCTACAAGCTCCGGTATATCGTGTAATATGCTGTAGCTACAAAT
Source organism: Labyrinthula sp. Ha (assembly GCA_015227615.1). NCBI lineage: Eukaryota > Bigyra > Labyrinthulida > Labyrinthulaceae > Labyrinthula > Labyrinthula sp. Ha. The sequence goes on along the minus strand of JAALGZ010000049.1, from coordinate 185,261 downwards.
AAAATTTATTATGCCTTCCCGGAGAATAATTGCAAGGGAACTTATTATCGCGAAAGATCAAGCTTTTTAATTCTAATTTTTGTCATACATTTATCTCCAAACGCATAGAAAAAGAAAAGTAACTTATTTTGACATGAACATGATTAAAGAAGCAAAACACTCTCAGATTAAACAGAATTTTCTAAGCAAAAACTAAAGTTAGCTCTAAAACTATTATATTGTTAATATTTGCGCTCCCCTAGGAGGCCAGAGAATGAAAGAATTCGATTACCTCTTGTTGAGACCACAAGAGGCATTACGCTTGAAGAGAAAGGTGGACTTCATGACAACACGTGAAAACTAAAACTTAAAGATACAGTATAATAAAGTGAAAAGTAATGATCTGCTTAATTACTTAACAAGAAAGAGCGTTCACGGGAAGTTCCTTCGGCACCTCTTGAACAAGTTTTAATTATGTACCTTTAACTTGCGTATTTCCAAAGGAGCATATAAATCGAACAACTATGCGACATATTTACCAAGATATAAAACCAACCAGTGAGATTCAAAACATAATTTCTCCATAGAATCTGTGCACAGCTCAAATTTTGCAAACATTATGGATGAAAGCTTACTTCGGAGAGAACAGCCATAAGAGAGCCGAATATGATCAACAACCAGCGGAAGGCTAAGCTCTACAAAGATTGCTCAAATACTTCAGGAAAACTAAAAATTATACAGGAACCATAGATAAAATTTTAAGTGTCATTAAATTGAAGAGAGCTAAGCAATAATCTGTAATAAGCTTCAAAGAACTACTCTACAAACTTGAGAATGAAAACAATATCACGAACCAACCAAGTCATGGATTCAAGCAATCCAATAACTATACCAATAATGTAATAGAGAAATAGTTACTATTTTTTCAAAAGAACACTTTCGCAAAGTATTCCTACAATAATATTAGCTCTCTTCGATATAAAGTGAAGTTTATGAAAAGTCCTGTCCATATATGAACTTAAATTAACAAAGAAGTCTACAATGGTGAGTACCTGGCAGGACTACAAACTTTAAATGGATGTTAATACTAGGTGGAAAATATATCTCTGGCAATAAACCACGACAGCTAAGTCTCTAAATGAACAGAGAGAATAGTAGGAAAAATGCACAAGTAATAACATGCCATCACCATGGAAGTTGAAAATTCCATAGTCGATAAAATCAAATGGAACTACTCGATGAAATCAAAGATCATGTCTAAAAATGTATCACAAAATCCTTTACAAATTATAAAATGAATCCTCGGGAATAAACTGCAATAAACTAATATACAGCTTTAATTTTCTTCATCACCTCAAGTGGCATTCAAAAGAGAAATGAACTTGCCAATTTTGAGTCTTGCCAGACCACAATCAAAATTTTAGCACGGATTGAACTGAGACTAGGACATCAAAAACAACTTGGAGAGTAATATTTTGAAGATCAAAATGGACTACGAAATTATATATCAACTCAGTGTCAACGAAAAATACGAGTTTTTTATACAAGCAAGAAGAATTTGAGCTCTTATTCAACTGCAGGTATATACCATTATTTAGCACAGCTTAGAATTTCAGTGCTATACTAGTACAGAAAAGGGAAACATATATTAGATAAAAAGGTTATTGTAGATATGAGTTAGTAAAGAAACTAGATAGAAGCTATAAACTCCAGTTTATCTTAGAACGGTACAAACTCATGCAGCACGAAACCGAAAAATAATTTGCGTTTTTGCAGGCCCTAAGAAGATCTGTAGCTCCTTGAACTAAGTTTAAGGAAAACAACTGTCCGTGGTGATTTCATCAATGTAATGCTATATAAACACAACTATGATATAATTCAAGTTAAGAGTAGCAAATATCTTATTGAGTTAGTAGAAACAAGTAAAGGGTAGTTACAAAGTGGCTAGCCTAGCTAAATGTTATTTAATGCTTCGCTATACAATATGAAACCTTGGACAATCGGAGGATAAACTTGAACTATTCAGAATATCGATATTGTTTAAGAACTATAATTGAATCTATAGAAAATATCTGTACCGTGAAATGGGACGAAAACGTCTCGTACCCATTCATATAATCCGGCAATGAAGACCTTTGTCTATTAGGTCTTAAACCAAAGGCGAAGAGTAATCTTTGGGTAGTTTAAGAAGAAAAACTTGAATCAGACTTTTTTGACATATAGTTGCCCAAGTGTTCATTATCCAGGAATGTACATCCTGTTTATCAAACTCTTCATCGAAGTAAATCTTCTTAGGATATAGAACATGGCTACTTCAGCTCGGAAAGATACCTGTACAAATTAAAGTGAATCTACAACAGAATCTGCGAGTAAACACGATCAATTATAAAATTATACCCCTATCATTGAATGCCTTGAAACTAGTCCAGAGAAATTGAAGAAGTCAAATCTTAAAATATCTCACAACTGGCATAACATAAATTTGACCAGCCCTGAATGGCTTGTGTCCTTTGTTAGAGCTACCGAAGGTTTCCCCAAATGACTTAAAGTGGTTCTACGAAACAACACCTTGACCTTGAGACGTAAGACTAATATTGTGAGAGTATTACCAGTTTCCATAGCTAACTATGGGATGAGCTGTTAAACCTCGAAGAGAAGCACATAAAACGTAGTCAAACAAGTCTCCCCAAATATTAAAATCGCTCTTCTCCAACTTCGCCCACTAAATCAGCTGCACTTACAAAGGCTGCTAACATCCCCAATACCCGCCGGCATGAACATCAAAAAATCATTAGAAGAAATTAAAGGAAGTGGCTAGATGATTCTATATAAATCGATAGTTTAATAGTCTTGGATCTTACAAAAGCTTCAACATGCATGGAAGAATTTCTTTTTTATGAGCCTTCCACAGTTAGGGAAATGGAAAATTATCTGTAACATTATGGGCCTTAAAGTCTATTATTTCATATTTTGAGCTATAAATATAGTGCTCTAGAATAATTAATTCCTTTCCATGTTTTCTAGCAGAGATCTTCAACGTAGAGTCAAAACATGACAAATTTTGAGAATCCACGATATTGGGTTATGAACAATGGTAAACGTGTACCCCAGGAAAAATATTACGATGGTAATAGTAATTAATGTTAGAATTTGATTTATTGACAATTTATCAATGAGAAATTTCCTTATATTTTTCTTATTGATTGATTCTGATAATTCTCAAATAATTTTGATTGATTATTGAGAATCAACTAATAATCAAAATATCAATTAGAATCATTCGATGCGAATCAAAATCCCAATGCTCATGTTGATGATCAGAATCAAAATGAGCATCAAATGATCACTGATAATTTTAATCAAATCACACTCCTACAAATAATGTCCCGGACTTTTCTATCTATCTTAGTTTACCCATTACATAGTCACGTGATGGGAAATCTCCCTCTTGAGCGTTGATTTTATCACAATTCTTGAGAAAATATACGGCCACATTTGCAAATATAATATCGCACTCCCGTCTTAACTGTTGTCTAACTAGGGGTTCTGAGATATAATAATGTATACTTTTTCACGTTAATTAAAGTTCTAAGGCACTAGAGATATAAAGTGTAGAAGGTAGTAATTAACTTCAACTGAATCCTAACTCTTAGGTCTTTTGCATAAGTTTTAGCTACCCTTAGTCATAGAGCTATATAATATTTTGTAGCACATATGTTTTGGTTTGTTATGACGATAATAATGCTTCAACCTTTGAAATTCTAAACAGTTATAATGGATTTGCTCTTTGAATTGTTGAAAAATTGTTGACATGTCGCACCTTAGCTTCTATAGGTTTTATATTTCTGTGTCTGTTTTCCCCATTATAACCAAGTACTTTTAGCACATAGAAGTTTTTCTAAACTATATCTAAGTAAACTTAGTTGTATGAATCAAATATTTAACTGTCTTGAACGAAGTATAATGCGGCTTAAAAGCTTTAGGAGCTTTTTCTGTGTGCCTGTTTTCGTATCTTAGATATCTATTGTTCCTTAGAAATGTTAATCCCCACAGCATTGGATTCTCCTGGCAAGACTACTAAGAAACTGCCCAAAAGAACCTAAAGCCTTAATATAAATTCGCCAAGCCTACTTCAATATTTTAATTTATGTACCTTGAAAATCATACGCCAGTTGGTTTATTAGATTCAACAAAATATTTTGTTCTTGTTATTGACATTATTTTGAGCAGAAATCTGAAGTTAAACCTCTAGTGGAGTGATAATAAGAAGCATTGCGAAGAAAATGATTATGATGTATTGGGCCATGTATAATGGGAAAACCTTTTGTTAGATCATAATCACCCTTCAGGCATTATACCGAGTTTATTCAGCTTTATGATCAAGCATCTAAAATGAAACCTACAACGGAGTTATCCAAATATATATTCTGTAATAAATAACATAATAGTTGATCTTAAATTTTTTTCGAAATAGAATATTTAGATTCTCTATTTCCTACTTCTAGTAAGAAATACAAAGGCTAGTCAATTATGCACGGTAACTCTAATCAACAACAAGCTAAAGATTGATCTTAACTTAATATTCGGTTTAACTTAAAGTTAAAAGAAATGTAATATTCTTGATTTTTCTTCAAAATATTGCACGGGGTTAAACACAATATCCTTTTTATTTTTGTATCAACTATTAGTCGCTCCCTGTATCATTTTTTATAGACAGTTATATGTTTGCTGTTGCCATTCAACCATTCAACAAATCCTCTTACTTCATTTTTTATATTTATGTCTTGGACCTTCTTCTCTCTTACCCGGTGCCCCGGGATTTTAAAGCCTTTTTTATCTAAGGGTGGTTGGTTAGTTTAACTATATGTGGAGCGAAGTTATTACTGATGTTTGTTGGTGGGAGGTGAGTCCAACTCAGAGGTAATACTTGTGATAGTTCAGGGTAAAGGAAAGAAAAATTCAATTTTATTGATATCTTGTATTAAATCTACAGTTCTTAGTCATAAATTAATTTATTCTATGTAAATTTGTTTAAAATATCATTTTGATTATTGCTCCAGGGATCATGACAATTAATTGTGTGATATATTTCCTTTGCCAAGAAATATGCGCTAATCAACATGTGAGTAACTTAAGTGTCCATTTTATCTTGCTCAAATAATTTTTGCTGAAGCATATAAAATTCTATAGTATTCTAACGTTAAATTTTCTATATATAAAAATAAACCTTATCAATTATTGAGTTGATGACTCATTTTGTTTTAAAATTCATTGTTGAATATGGTTGCTGCTTGATGTGAAGACAAGTATATTTGTTTCAAGGTAGTCACAAAAGCATCTATATATTCACCTATTTTTTGATGAAAGTGTATATACTGATTTTGAAAGCTCCGCCTTTAAGGTTCAAGTATCTTTCATGATCGTTTCCACTAGTAGAAGCGTGTTGGAGTGAAGGTGTTGCAAGGAAGGTGTATGGATCGTTCTAGTATTGCTTAAACTCCCTACGAATTTGACAGGGTGGCACAGCTGCGTCAATATCAACTGATGCAGAATTCCTATATTATGGTTCCAAAACTTTGATTTATCACGATCTTACAACTACGAACGACTTCACTTGTTGAACTTTCTTGCCTCAGAACATTTATGTCAAGGTACTTGCTTTTTCACAAGAAAATGAAACATATCTCTGAAGCCATAGAAGATTTTTTTAATAGTTTCTTTAGGAAGCTCTTTTTACATATGCGTCTTGTATATTTGATACAAGTATACATAAGCAGTTGTCAAGTATTTCCACTAGAATTTTTAATATCTTTTCCATAATTGGTCTTATGACCAAGAACACGGTATAGATACCGTATTGAGAAAAGTTATTTTACGGCATAACAAAAGAAACGAAACAGAAATAATTATCTATCACAATGCTATTACATTTCAATAATCTGATAACAGGATAGTTAGGATCTTACTATACCAGAATTTCTTACCATTAGAGAGCTTTCTATAAGGAACACGAGGTGAACAACACAATACAAGAACTTTAAATGAGCAACCCCTTACCAGTTGGATCATATATCAACAACAATGACACAAGATCAACCTCTTCCGATGAAATAGCATCAGCTCGTCAATTACAAAGACAGGACTCCATTTTCATACAAGCCAACACAAAAGGAGATGTGGGTTCACCAGAAACAGCACAATTGTGTTATAACACTTTATACTTTTTATTTGTTGCGGCTATTGTGGTTATAAATATTTTTATCCCAGGGAATTTAGCATTTGTTTTACCTTTTGTAGCTCTTGTTTCTATACTTATGCCATATTGTATCACCTCTTTTGATGCTCACCCTTTAATCAACTCTCAAACAAAGTACTTGGATGTAGATGAAGTTCAGGATAAGTTGGAAACCTTGACAGGACAAGAACCTACTTTAGAAATGACACTTAAAGGATTTAAAACAACTTCTATGAATAGAGGAGCAACTGTTACAGTGTTGACCTTTACAAAAAAGAAGAAAAAAGATTTCTTAGATTGGTTTGATTCCTCACCAGAACAAAGTTTCACGGTTAAAAACAAGAAGTTTGTGAAAGATTTTAATGAAAAATTTCAAGTTGAAAATATTGCAGAAGAAGGTAATTTGAATAAAATTGTAAGGTTGGAAATAAAGCAAAAATATGATTTACTTGATGAAGAAACTAAACAAAACTTTAGTCATCAAAAAGCAGAGCTAATTAATGAGTATGCAACAGCTGAAGAAGAATATGAATATACTGAAAAATATTATGTAAAAGGAGTACCAAAATATATAATAATAGAAAATGATACATCAAGCTGGGTCGACTTTCTCTTTTCTTCTAAGTTATATCTCTGTTGTGTTGTTTTTGGGTGTGCATTTTGCTTCCGAAAACTTATAAGCTACTTATATTTAGAGAACTATGTTTGGACTAATAAAAAAACCCTTTCAGCTAATCAACTTGACGATAATATTTTGACGCAGGAGGAAATTGATGAAGTTGATGTTATTGATGGAAGTGTTATAGATTCAGAGGTCGCAGTGTAAATATTTAATCGTTTAACAAATATAGTATTTGTAATAATATCCGTTGAAAAATTTGAGTCAGCGAAGATGAGATTTTGGCGTCAAATGTTAGTTATTCTCTCTGTGCTTTTTATTTGCACTCAATTATCACTGAATGAAGGGTTCTTGCAAAAGTTTTGCTTTGTCAAACATAATTGCTTGCCCATAGAAAAAAGTAGGTTAGTTGGCCGAGACTTGGAGACAAAGGAAGCAGGAAATGAGTTTACAATCATTGGGTTGGGCGACTTACTCTTTACTAGGTCCCTGGCACTGGAAGGTTACAGGCATGATTTCTCCCATATGTGGGAAGAAATACAACACCTCTGGGACGATGTAAAGGGGTTTAAGATTGTTATATCGAATTTTGAAGGAACGGTGGGAAAGGTAGATGTCACAGGTAAACTCAGAAATGGAAGTTGTTCTTATAAGCAGAAAGATTTATTCACGAACGGTGTTGCGAGTGGGGGATTTAACTACCATCCAAAGTTAATTAGAGATCTTAGTAAGTCGGGAATTAGTATGTTCACGTTGGCTAACAACCATGCTTTTGATCGGGGTTTTGAAGGAATTAGTCAAACCAAAACTCTCTTGGAAAGCGCAGGTTTCGGAACTATTGGAACACTCTTTGCGGGATCCAAAGGATTAAACATAACAGATTTTCTCCACGTAGAGGAACAAGGGGGTTGGAGGATTGGTGTTGTAAGTTGTACTAACATTCTATGCTCAACATGCAGAAAAAAACTCTTTGCCCCTACAGATCTTGTACGAAGACAGATCTTATACTGTAGAGATGCCACAAGGATGCTCAAGGACAACCGAATTAAGCATTTAGTTGATGTGCTAGTCGTTGCTCCACATTGGGGTTCACAGTTTAAAGATGGAATAACAAAAGAAGTTAAGGCCTTAACCAAAGAGTTTGTTAATGCTGGTGTGGATGTCATTCTTGGCAATCATCCACATATCCCCCAACGTCTTGAAAAAATACGATCTATAGATGGCAGAACTGTAATTGTAAGCTATAGCCTAGGCAGTTTCACTTCAGGACTGGGCAGCTGGAGTATTACAAAAGTAAAAGAACGCGCATCCGCCGTACTTTTTATGACATTTAGTAATTCCTCAGGAGAAATAGAGGTCAAAATTAAATACGAACCAGTTTGTGAGGTGTGGACGGAAAACAAGTTGCGAAAGCTCGTATCTACGAAAAAAGCAGGCCCCAAGTGCAGAGCAGAGGAGGAAGTTATACATCGTCTAATGTGGGAAGGCAGTCGAGATGAATCATAAGAGCTTTGTACCAGCAGAATTACAAATGAATGGAATAACATTCTGTTGTTTAATCTACGGTCACAAACTTGCTACAGTTATAGTCAGGCATCAATTTCCTTTTTCTAGTTTCCCTAGAGCGACACCATAGCTTTTTTGGTTCGTGTTTATCTATGCTCGTGGAAAAACTTGTGATGCAGCGGCTTCCAAAGCAGCCTTTTCTTCTGGTGTGTATGCAACGACATAAACTTGTCTCCGCTCGCCAATTAGACCACATCGTGATGTATCATATTCTCTAATAGCTTCTAAACCCAAACACAAGACTTCGTGCAGTGTTTTCTCTCCTCGAAAGACACCTGAGCTCAATAAACTAAATGCCACGGAAATAATATTTTTCTCTTTGTCTCCATAAACAATGTTCAAACTATTCTTATATGCTTCCTTCAATAATTGTTCTTTATTCGATAAATATTTAGCCCAAAACGCCGGTCCAACAGCATGAATACAATACTGAAAATAATAAAGAAGTTTAAATCTACTCTAGAAGGCAAATCTCCACTTACAGTTATTTCAGCTTTCCCTGTGGGTATACGTACAACGTACTCTTGATTGACAACTGGGAGTTTTTCTCTTGCTTCAACAATAACTTGGCCTCCAACTATGTTTACAGCTTCATCCACACCTCCTCCGCCTAATCCTTGCTCATTGGTGGCGTTAACAACACAGTCACCCTCGAAGTCAACGATTGAGCCATAAGTCACATAAACATCCATATTATTCAAAGAAATTTTTTGTAATGGGATTACTCCAAGGTGCTCTTGATTAATAGGTATTTCCTTCATTGATTGGGATGTTTTCCGAGCAGTAGTGATAGTTTCTTTTTATTTAGATCTTCACTGCTATGTTCCGACTAGACGATGGTTTTTATTCTAGTAATTTTTGGGTAATTTCGGTTAATTCATTTTGGGCAATTGTAAATTCATGATAAAAAAGAAACCAGTGTTAGGATTACGCTGTTGGGGGTGCAAATTTAAGACATATTAATTTGTAGTATACATGTATCGTTCTATATAGAAAAACTAAAGAAAAAGGAATGAAGTTTTGTTGCAGATGTACTACAAATAAGCTCTGAATAAAATATAAATGTTTATTCGATGTTAGTTGCTTTGGATTCCTAGATGCATAACACTGAAGATATTTGTAGCATATGTAGGAAGTAGAGTTAACTACAGATGACCGAAAGTTTAGAGAAAAGTGTTGTTGATAAAACAATTCGGAAAAATTGAGTAAAGATTTTCGTTGAGAAAATATCAGTAAGTAGGCTTAAATTCCTGGTCACTCATGTCTCCAAGAATTCCTCCTGACTTCGGTAGCTAAGCCAAACGCCGCGAAATATTAAAGCATTATTTTCTGCATCTATATACTTCCTAATGAAAAAATTAATTTAAAGGCCGGAGTTGTTACTATTTGTTTTTATATTGCGTAGATAGAATAAGTTTCTGAGAGAAGAAGCTCCCAAGTAAGATTCTGCAGAGACTATTATTCCAAGAAAAACTTGAAGACCAAGCATCCCAAATTGCAATGGCCTAATTACTATTGGATATGGACTCAAAATTAAAATATTAAATCATACAATCGGCTAAGGCTATGATCAATCAGTCATTCAGGGCTGTGGGTATCAAAAGACTTAAATCAAGGTAGTTGTAGAACTCTTGTCAGCTGTTGAGTAGTTGGTAAAGTCTATATTACTTATTTAGTAAATTCTATACGGAAGAATTAGAAAATTACCTCCATTAACCCTTCGCACAGTATTAGATTAAACTCTATAATCTGTTTAAGGCCTCACAATTTCTTAAGCCGTCTAAATACTTTACACAAACTTTCTTAGCTTCTTTGCTTACTTTGGCATATGTCTTTTAGTGGGTTACAAAATATAGTTCAGCATATTATCCAGGTAGTGAAACTTTATTGAACTTGACTTGGATAGATTTTAAGCTTTGATTCCCTTGCCAATACTTTGAATAGAACTTATTGACTTAAGTAGGACTTAGTACTTTATTTAACCGACAGAGACATGTAACCACGCTCTAGTTCCCCATCTTCCATGCTTTAAAATTTAAGAAAAGGTTTTGGCTACAAGGTCTTATGGTGTAGCTATTTTGATAGTCAAAATATTTCCCTCAGGAACATTATCTTTATTCAAGAATTATTCAAATTAAATAAATCAGCTTAGAATAAAAAAATAGTCTTTAATCTCTATAGCAACAATAATTTGCAGACCTTAGAAAGTATTTGACGCATTCATTAAGCTTATGGTTTATTGATTGAATAGTATACTACTAAGTACTAGCCTTTAATTTATAGATGATACGATGCCCATAAATTATTCTTGCAAAGAAAAAAATATCGTTGGATTTCCTGACTAGACTTTTTAAGGAAACTATGACTGGTGTAAGCTAGCGAAGATTTGATGTGGGTAGGCATTTTATTTCATGAAGGTGGTGTTCATAAAACCTTATTATAGTAACGCCTTGATCTTTGATAGCTCTAATTTCCTACGATTATTTAGAGAAAAATTATTGATGGTAATAATGAATTTCTCTAAATTTGGACTCAATATGAAACACATGTTCTCCACCGTTTGATGGAAAACGCCTTAGTCAAACTTAGAAATAGTTTAATTAATCGGTTGCAAGATACAACATTAATATTCAGTAAACTATTTCTCCTGGCTATATGTTAGAAAAATACTTATTTAGTATCTACAAAGAAGGAAATGAGTGACAAAGTTAAGCTAAGCCGCATCTAGCTATGAGCTCTGAAGGCGTATAAAATATTATCCAGTAATACATGCAACCATACTGATAAATCCAGTGGTAAAACTGCTCTATGTTGTAAAGGGTATTCAAGGTTTGAAGCAAAATTTATTTAACTACGTAGCTATTCAAATGTAGAATCACAACACTGTAGCGAGGGGTCATTTAGCTATGACGTACTTAGCTAACTGCAGAAAAATGTTAAAGAACTGGTTAATTGTGGTATAACGTGTATGTCTTGCACTGCATAATCAAGCTAATCAGTCTTTCTAAATAAATTTAAGACTAAGTCAGAATATTTTTCCAACATAGAACCTATGATCCGGAGCATGTCTTATTAAATAACTATTTTCTGGTAAAGAAGACACAGCTTTTTTTTCATTAGTTCACCTTAACAAATTTGAGCAGTGCATAGGAAGTTGAGCTAGTATCATTTTTTAGAACTAAATTGTACTCTTATTCGAGCACCGATAAATATCTTTCATTGATCTGAAAATGTTTTAGCTAAAATAACAAGTAAATGCAGGAGTTGATATAAAAACAGTATTACGAGAGCCAAGGAAGATGGTAAAATTGCAATATCACCTAACCGTTGAGCTTATAATGCACAAGGCTCAAAGAAACTTATTTAGGTTTTCTTGCTTTCAAGAATCAAAAGTATATTGTATTTTACGAGAGGCTTTCAGTTGCTCTGAAAGAAACTATGTATATTTTGATGGTATTACAATAATTGTACACATGATAATGTGAATCAAAACAGTTCTATGTTTAACCTTGGAATATGATGTGCCTATGTTTTCAGTAATCTATTCTCTAGGAACGTGTATCTAATACCTATCTCAGTCACTTTAACTCAAGCAAAAACTTTACATTGAGTGTATGAAAGTCAGTCTTATATTTGCTTCAGTGTGATCTCGTCATGCTTATATGTTCCTCATATGTCAATAAACGATTAAAATTAATCATTATTATTGTTGTTGAAGATTAGAATTAGCAAATTTGTTTCTTACAAACGTAGTAATTCACGGCATCTACAATTACATAATTTTTTCTGTAGCACAAGTTTTAAGAAATAGTTAGTACAAAACAAGGTAGTGGGATTATCTCGTCCAATACTTTTTACGGGAGTTGTATATCTTTCTTTGGTGCAAATTATTATAGTTTGAAACAGCAAATATTACTTTTTGAAAATTAGATTTGTTTAGAGAGCTAGCTGAGAATACATGATACCTCAAATGTTTTTTGCCAAACAACGGCTGACCATAGTTAACAGTTTAACGTAGATTCTATTCAGTTCGAACTTGAAATTTTAAGATATTGTAACATAAAAGGGTATTGGTACTTAAGAAACTTAATCGGTATATACAAAGCGGCGAGATTTGTGGTTATGCCTAGGGTTTCTTATCGGTAAGAACAGTAGCAAAAGATAAGAAATATCACTTAAAATCCTTGTCGCTAATTATCAGGGATATAACCGTTAATTATAACATTTCTATAATTTTTCATGTTGAGAAACTGTAGCAATTATCTTCTCAAAACAGTATACTCCAAAAAAATCTTGAAACAATACAAATATGTAGGAATAGTAACCCAAATAAAGATCAAGCAAACATGAAACGCAGAGTTAGAAAGTTCTTTCTTTAGGTTATTAGGGCAGCTTTTGTCCCTTCCTTAGCTATTGAAATCTAGTTCTAGATACCTTCAGCTTCTTTTCTATGCGAATAGATATGAATTGTTCTCTTTGTTAAAGACTTGCAACTAAAATACTGTATTTGCGACCAAGAAAATTCGCTTTAATTTCGTACTAAGATAAATCTATGTTCACTAATACATGTAACTTAAGATTTTCCCATGCACTTACCAAAAGAACAAAGTTGTTGCAGAAGTCAACCTAAATTAGCTTCAGGTAGTAGCAAAGCGTCAGGTATGAAGTTGCTACACGTAGTAGTGACTCTTTTCTTGCTAAAATATCTCTCTCTTTTCTGTTGGTGTGCTACTTTCTTTCACTCAAGGAGCATTATCTTACTTTCCCCCATAATTTTATTTGGTATTGAATATAATAGGAAAACAGATAAACTTTGGTTAATTCCCTAATGGAATGAATATAACGTTACGCAAAAATTTTTCGGAATATTGGAGCTTACCGTTCTGTTTAATCTCTTATCGCTTATTACTGGTAAGAGTTCTTTGCGATTATAGTACTGTACTACCGTTAATGTTGTTCTGACAACAAGTCCTGTATACGACAGTTATAGTTGTTTGAGTACTCAAATTGGGGCAACTTTAATACCATGAGAGGAAGGCTAAAAGCTAAGGGATAAGACAGGGGTAAACAAAGTTGTCTCAAAGAGGCTTTCTCTTTCTAGAAAATTTTTGAAGTATGATAATTTGGCGTATAGATGGTATAGATACTGTTAGGTTGGCCAACATTAGAGAATAATATTAAGCAATAAGAGAATACGAAAAAAACAAGAACAATTATTACATTTCGCTAGTAATACATAAAGTTCCTCATAGATTTAAAAGAACTTCTGCGTAGGATCTCTCTATGTAAATAAAGTTCAATGATGTTTATAAGTAAAAGCATTACTCCTAAAGGAACTTATACCTAAAAATTTGTACAGAAAGTACGAAAAAAGTCCAGTTATTGGAATTATAACCTAGTTAATAATGTCTAAGCATACCAGTTTTGTATAGGATGCTATGAAGTGAACAAATTAAATAGTTTGTTTTATTGGTACAACCCATAACATCCATTTTATCTCTTGATAGTCTATATCACCAAGAATACAGCTGATTTAACTCCTTTTAATAGATTCCCGCTTCACTATTCTACTATGATAATGAATTCTCTACCACTGTGCCACATATACCAAACTTCTTATAATTCATAAATTCTTGGAAGATGGAAGCATCAAATTGCCGTGGTTATAATAGTTGTATCTTTTCAGTTTGACGAAAACTATTGCTAGTGGGATATAATGAATATATGCAGTTGGGAATAAGTTGATCTAAGCAGAAATTGAATCTTAATGTCAATTCTTCTGGTTCTTCATTTTTGAGTGGTTAACCAAGGAGAACAGAATCAGAAGCCTTGTAAAATAAATGCGTGAACCGATAAGTTGTAGAACGAAAGAAACCAACTAATTTACTATACATATTTTGGATACAAAGCATTATCTTCATGATTGGCGAGTGTTTTTTCGAGGGTGGATTCTCTTGGATACGTTATTTTCAGTATGAAACATACTCTGCTTTCATAGTTAATCCTAACTTTCTTCTACCTATACAACTAAAAGCTCCAGAAAGGATAATATTACTGCTTACAATATTCCACAAATATCATAAGATGTCAAAACCCTTGAAAAGTATCTTCAATATTATAGCTATATTAGAGGAAAATATGTTCAACTTAAGCATAAGCCATAACTTTCTACCACTGTTTAGGTACATTGTGTTCTTAAACTCTGCAGTAGTGATAGCATCTCAAGTAGCTCAAAGTAAATACTCATATTTCTGTTCATCCTGTTAGTCTTTATGCAGGAACTACAGTTTCTTTACGAATACGCACTATGTTTTATCGAGTGTTACTTCCAAAGTTTTGTCAAAATTACTTTCTTGGATAATTTACTTTCTCGAATGGTCAATTAGTTTTAAATATATGATAAGATTTCATAAACTGGACTTATCTACTCATAAAGTCAAAAGTTTCCAGGTTCTTTTTTGAGTAAAATTTATTCTTTGGTATAGATTTTCCCGTCTATAAAGAGTTAACATATTTGAATGAGTATCTGGATATAAGAAATACTGAGATAAACCTATTCTAAAATTTTTACTTTGAAACATGAAATGGTTTTCCCTAGTTTTTGTCTTCAAATTTCTATAATAATCTAGACAAGTTTGAGTTATATGGATAAAGTTACAACTCATGTAAGTTATTGTTTTTTTAGAGATATTAACACAGTGAAATAAAGGAACTTTACATCAATATAAGTTGCTTGCCTAGAGCAGCACAAAAGCAACTCTCACAGTTTTTTTAATTGAGCTGGATATCTTTATCATTCATTAAAAAAATATAAATTTTGGCTTATGTTTTGATGTGCAGGCACAAAATATTTTCAACAGAAGTAGCCAAGGATAAATATTCTATTGGTTTAAATATAAACATTTACCAGCTTTTTCTAGTTCTTGTGTACAAATCATGAGACAAGATGATAAAATTGTAACAAAGAAATTTATCAATAAAAAAAGAGAATAGTATCTAGTTTTGAAAGCATAGCCCTAAAAGTGTCTATAGTTTAGGATCATCCGTTTCTTCTTCTTCCTTGGGTTTATCTTCACTCTTGATTTCACTCTTCTCCTCCAAACTCAGTTCTTCTGCCACTTTATTCTTTTCTACTTTCTCTATCTTTTCCCTTTGAAAAACAAGTTCACCTGCTTCTTTCAATGCTTTGCCTTCCGAAGGAGTAAATGCAATTACAAAGAGCTCCTTCCTCTCCTCTCTGTTCTCCTGTACATCATCAAACTCCTGTATTGCACTCAATCCCAAAGCCAACACTTCAGTTAATGGCTTCCTGCCTTTGAATATCCCAGCACTTAGCAAACAAAAACCTAGTGAGTTTATTTCAGCTTCTTCATTGTTTTCAACTATTTCCAAACAACTCTTATACGCGTTTTTTAACAACGTGTCTGGATCTTCAGCATACTTGGAGAAAAACATAGGACCAACAGCATGAATAACAGACTAAGGATAAAAATAAATACGTGTATATACTCGAGCCTTCAGCCTCCCAAACCTGGCTTCTTTGTTTGTAGCATCGGGTATTGTTATCTTCGCTTGCCCTGTTGGAATACCCGGTCCTTTAGATACAGCTGCAACCATATTCTTACGCGCTTCATATAGCTCTTTACCACCAAAACTATTTATGGCACCATCAATTCCTCCTCCATCTAAACCTCCTTCATTCGCAGCATTGACGATGGCGTCGCCCTCAAAGTCCAATACAGACCCAGTACTCAAAAAAAGGTCATACGCTTTTAACTTAATAAGTCTGAAAACCTTCACCCCTTTATCTAAGCTATTTTCATCCATCCTTCTCGTAAGATAAGATTTATTACCCTTGGTATCTAACTGATGAGATTCTCTTCACTTATGTCAAGTTTCGCAGTTGCAGCAAATTGAAGAATTTTTGGAATGGCATATTTAGACACTCTAGAATTTTGGGCAATTAAATATGAAAGGAGAAACTAGCAAAATTTCAAAAGAAAATACTTGATATTCTGATAAATAAATTTATGTAGAAGTTTCATTGTGCAAGGTGTGATAACTTTTCTAAACTCAATGATCATGTAACTAACACTGGGTGTCTATATACTGAGATGGACAAAGAAAACATCCATGAACAGAACCCTTGCAGTTTCACACGCAGAGAATTTAATGACCAACTTGCTGGGAAGAAAATATCCAAATATTATGGTCAACAGCCTAAGAAATAGAGATTTACCAAAACGAGATATCTGTTTGTGGTCCTTAATACTTTTTTACTGGAAGAAGAGGTATTTTAGTCAGAGTAACCAGTTGAGGAGTAACCTCAGTCAGCTCCACTATTCTCTTGAATCAGTTCTGATGAATGAAAAGGCAAAAGAAAATGTTTAGAAAAATACTTGCACCAATTACAGAACTATACAAATACCAAGACTGGAAGCTAAACTGCCACATTAGGAAATGACTCGGTGTACTCTTTAGAAGTATCAACAAGAAATTAGATAACCTGGAAAACCTGAACCTCATTTTTATTAAGGACGCTGCTAATGCATGCAAACCCGTTCAGTCTATATTTCAATACTCCAGGGAGTGAGAGTTAGTTGAAGTCCTGCCAAATGCAGCATAATAAATCATTCTTATAGGAGTACTAAATTACCGGACAGAAAAACTACCACCGGAGTAAGCCTTGGAACACAACAAAGTTTTAGAACATCTACACGCACGCGTTGAACTTGCGTCAGCTGTTAATCTAAAACCTGTTTGATTTATCCCAAAGAAATACAGGTAAATAGTGATGTAAGCTGGGTTTTTACAACTAATAACGCCGGAGAAACAGGCAACCCACTCTGTAGGCCCTTCACCAAAAGAAAAAACGCTGAAATGCTATCCCCTATCTCCATGGACTCCGAAAAAACAAAAAATTGTTTTCAAACTGAGGAAAACTCAGGGACATCTGGAACATGAAACCAGTAAAATGAAAACACCTTAGGCCTCAATATAAACTTCATTAAAAGAATGAAATTTACCTCTGCAGCCTACAATCTGACCTACTGAAACTTAGAAGCGGGGAAAAACAGCTAAAAGTCACTGCTTCAGCCAAAGCTTAAGAAAACGCCTGCTACTGTTATAAGCAGCGTAGTAGCACTCCAGGAGCCTTATGAACTGGATCATATTACTTCCCAACCTCTGGAGCACATTCCCTGGACTTGTGTGTTGCACGGGCATATGTTAAAAAAACATCATGGTCCAAGAGTGACACGGAAATAGAATGCGTTGTTTTCACATTATCTTGCTGCTATAAGTAGGCATATGATTTGGGGAGAATTATCAATAATTATTGTGTAATTATTTTGATTCTGATTATCCATAAGAAAATTTGGACTTTGCTTCTAATCAAAACCCTAATTCTCTTGTAGATAATTAGAATCAAGAGAGTTATCAAATATTTTTTGATAATTTATATCAAATTAAATGCCCACTAAGTAATAAGAAGCTGTTTTGACCTTGTTACGTATCTTAGACTGTAGCTCTACTACTTTAAATGTTTTTCTTTAGAGCGTTAGGAACATTTATTGTGTGCGTTCGCTGTAGAACTCAAACCAGTTCGTAGTTGATGGAGGTATTTAATAGATAACCTATGCTTTCATGTGTTGACGCTTTTACAGATGCTAGAATTGTTAGCACAAGGAGTGCTAGCATTAGTCCAGATAATTTCATGACTCGGCAAAGTTGTCGCGATTTCCTTAAAGAGGTTTGGATGTGGTAACTATTAAAGGTGTGAAGAAATTAAGTGTATGACGGACAAGTTTGATTGATATGTTCATGTCTGTGTCTTTGATTTAGCACCTGTTTTCTTTGAATAGTTATGCAGGCGCTTTCGTTACCAGAGATTCTTGTGCATAAGCCTGAGGTGTGACTCTGGAGGAAAGTTTGTCTTTGGCCGATGGCATGTTCTTAACTCACCAACATGTTCATTAACGTTGCTTTTTTTTCGGTTGTACACTTGTTGTAATTTACTGAATCTTGTTCTCTCTAACTAACTTTTCTGCTGAAACCTTCTCCCCATTCAATTCCAATATCTTCTACTCGTAGAACGCCCGAAAGCAACAAAGTGCATAACTCTTAATCAGTATGAGCATTCAGGTTAGAAGGCGCTTAAGATTCAATGCAGCTTTTTTCTTCTGGAGCAGTAGTCTTGTGTCTGTAGTTGTCGAGAAGTGTCAATCAGTACTCTAACTGCGTTTTATTAACGCAAGGATTTCTTTATTTCCAAAATCACCACTGCCAAAAAGTTTAGGAGAGTTTTTGTGGTTTGTTCATAATTAATGTTTTCATCCCAGTCTTTTACATCTTGGGGACGAAATAGTAAGAAAATCGATTTTGTCGCTATAGAATAAAAAGCAAGTTTGTAGAGTTATTGTCCATGACTAGATAACGTTATCCCTTTAACATTGACTTAACGTTAGAGGATCTATATATGCTATCTTTAATGGACATCTGATAATAGGTGCTTCATACAATATTAATGGCCTAACAACAAGAATAGCAAATTATGGTATGTGATTTATGACTAGAAATAGCAATCTGATCCTGAAAAATTCTAAAAATCAGGATTCGAAATTCTGGATTCGAACTTTGTTGGGGTTATTCAGACTATGGTTTTCAGAGTTTGTAGTTTGGATTTAAAATTTGAAATTTTAAATCCACACTTTAACAAAAGACATATTATACTCACTCCTAATTACTAATATATTTTTTGGCCTTAGCTACTGTAAAAACTTGTTGTTTTCAGGGAAAGATTGTTTTCTATTCGGTTTATTATGAACAACTATATAGTTAGTTTAGGACATCACCTCGGAAAAAATTTACCTAATGAAACATAAATAAAATAAAAGATGATCTAGAAAATAACTAAGTAGAAAATGTTCAGTAGGTTTTTTCCAGTATGAAATGTTATAATGGGAGGGGTTAAGATTTAACTGTAGAAGAAGAACGTTTATCATACAGTCATCGAGATTTGAGTTCAAAAAGGTTCGCTAGGCACTTTAACTGGTACTGTTTCTTCACTAAATCTATTAATATGATAGCTAATACAACTATTTTTTTCTAAACTAATCAGCAGACAACTTTTGGTTTCTTGTTTTTATTTTCATCACTAGTGTGGGAATACTTGGATGATCATGATTTGAACCAATAAACAACAGGGTTAATCATCACCCATTGGTTTTGCAAGTTTTTATTTTTTTAAGTGTATGAAGCTGCTAAGTAAAACCCCAGACCTCTTGTAACAATCTCTATGGTTATAAGGGAAAAGTAAAACGATTTGAATTTTATACCTAAATTTACTTGTCATTATGGAGATTTACTGTAGAGGAAACGTGTTTTGGGTGCTTATCTAATTCATAGCATTTCATTTATATCTAGGTAATATATATATCCTATAATTTGTAATACTTTTGATGTAATACAGCATTGTATTTTATAGTTTTCTTCTACAGATATAGACTATTCAAACTATAAGACTTAAACATGGCATTACCATGGAGACAATTCCGTGTAGGTAACGTTAATCTATTTCCAATACCACAACTTGCGTATCTCCGATATCTAGACTTAACACAAGCACAACCTACCATGACGCATGGGAACAGGAATGCTTTACTAAACTGTGTCAAGTTGATTGCGTCGCTTTATTCTTGTTTACAACACCTGGGAAAATATCTATGAACGATCCGGTTATCTAAGAACCAGTATTACTTTTAGTTTTCCGAAAGAAAAGAGTCAAAAATATGAAGACAACAGTTTTAAGTTCCCTACTTTGGTTATCTTTATTACTTCAAGTTCAAAGCTTTCTCTTAAGAAAAGAAATAAAAGAAGAACAGTATTGTAGAGAATTATTTCAAGGGCACGAAAGTTCTAAACTCTCTATAGCTGATTTTCTCACTGTTTCATCTCAAAAGGAAATCAAGTCGATTAAACACTGTTTCAACCTACTGGAAAAGCAAAAAGAATTGGAAAAACTTTCTTTTCCACGAGCTCTTCAATGGGGTGGAGGAGGCTTTGGTGACGATAACGGTGACGATGACGAGCAAGATCCTGAAGAGGAAGAAGATGCTGGAGATGAAGAGATATCAGTTTCGAATGCTGATGGGAATGCAGTTGTAGGTGTCGCATCTGTCTTTGGAATATTTGCATTGGCTTCAGTATTATTTGTATTTAGAAAACGAAAGGCAGAATGTGCAACTTGTTTGTCAAATACAAAGATACAATTTGCAAACGCTCAAGACAAGGAAGTTCGTGAACTTTCTACTTCTCCTGGTTCGAACGAATATAGCATCATACCAATCCCTCATGTACCTAGTTTACGTATAAAAGGCAAAAAAAGAAACTCAAAAGCAAACAGCAGTCGTTCATCTGGTCGTTCACGTGCAATGTCTAAATTACTGCAGTCTCAATCGAAGAGAGATTTGCTTGAATATCAACAGACGATCAACAGAAAGATAATAGTTGAAAATAGAAGTGACATGAGTCAAGTTTTGGCAGATATTTCCTCGTTAGCTCTTTCTCCAACAAATCCAATTAAACCAATTCCTATTAAACCCACAAATGGAAAAGGTGGTGTATTTGGGAGATTTACAGTTCAAACAGCCCATGAAGAAAGAGTTAAATTTTTGAATGAGAGAATTCACTGGCAAAATTATCGAACAAGCATTGAGCTTACTAGAGTTCGTAAAGAAGTTGTGGATGCAATTGTGGGTCGTCTGGATAGAGTTACAATTCAAGAAGAAGATATCGAAATATTGAAGAACAGTGCATATTTGGACATTTATGAAGGAATTAGTATTCCAGATATACCCTTGAAAGAGTATTTGGTCGGATTGGTTGATGTCTTGGATAAATTTCATCAAGAAGCACCATTTTCAAAGAATGATGGAAATGGTGTTGGAATACGTTGTCTTGTAATGTCCGTAATATACATCAACAGAATAAAGGTGATAGAGGAAAATTTTTTTCTGAGTGTGTTTAACCATCATAGAATATTTGCAATATGCATGTTCTTAGCAGTTAAGATTACCGAAGACAAAGCAATTGAAAACAAAAACTGGGCCGAGACATCTGGTGTCTATGTGGACGATTTGAATGAAGTTGAGTTAGATTTTTGTAAGGCAATCAGGTGGGATCTCTTGGCTACAGAGGATGATATTGATCTGGTATATAGAGAATTCGGCTTGAAAGAGTTAGTGTAACTAAAAGTTACGACCATTTTCTAAATTTTGGAGTACTAATATATATATATATATCCTGCTTTCAACGTGGGCAGACAAATTTTGAATACTGTTGTAATTGAATTTAGAATAAAAGAAGTTCTGTATGGTAAAAAATTAAGAGCACGTGGGGACGGTGTTCGTCTTTTTATCTCATATTGGTACTTCCTTTCTTCTTGGGAATATTTTAATCCTAGTTCTAAGAGGAAATAATTGAGAAAACGCTCAAAGCAAGTATAGGTATTGTACATGTTCATACACTCTGTTAACCTCAACCCACTATACGAGTATTTCAAAATAACTAGTCACTGAGAACTTTCATACGTAAAGAAACTATCATGATCAGAGTCGTTTCTCACTCAACTCTGAATAGTTCCATTTCTAGAGCCGGCAGCACAGTTAAATTGATCAATGCAACAAGATCAGCTAAAGATTTAAATCAAATGGACCTGGGTTTAGAAAAATGTGTTGGCAAAACCTAGATGCATTAACAAGAGCTCATACCGAAGTTATATTGCCCTCATTCACAACAGTATTCCACATCTGTTGTTGATGCCGGAAAAATACCAATAGTTTTCTATTTAAAGGCTCTTTTACCATCTGAGCTGGATCTATCAAGTTTTACGTATTGAAGCTGTTTGCTAAAACCCTAATTAAGTTTTGTCTTTGTAGAAGAACGTTGAAAGTTTCACTTTATTGGATTGAGTTCATAGCAATTAAACACATTTTCAGTGATATTGTGTTTCTTCGCGCTTATTAAGCCTATACAGAGCTCTCCTAATATGTTCCTTATAAACGCCCTCACACTGTATTTTGTCTTTACAGCCTTTTTTCTCTTTGCTAAGAAATGGTTTTCTAGGATTCTGTTCTTGTTTCTTGACACCAATCTTCCCAACTGAGCTGTCTAGGATCAAAGGTATTAATCATGACAACTTCGCTTTTTTTGTCTACATACCTGTTCCTAAGAAAAAAAATTCGAAGTAGATCTTGGAAAAATATCATATTCTGTCTAGATAGACTTGCTTGTATACAGCTCGAGCTGAAAATCATTTCAACAAGGTTTTGCTTCAGTTTTATCTCCGTGATATTCCTGGTAGTCTAGTTTACTTAATCTCCCAAAGGCTACTCCTCGTTAGAAATATTTCCAAAAATTTGGGGAACAAACTTTTTCTGTACTAGCTAGTAAATACTGGGGTTATCACCAAAGGTATTCCTACTTGGCGCTTGCTATAAAATCTAGGTATAGAATGTTTCGCAACGCAATTTACATTTAGAAACTACTCACGGTTCATGTTTTTCTTTGTTAAAAATAAGCTACTGGTTATAAGAATGTTTCTGCGTCAATTTTTTTTAGTTTATACTTTTAAACTGCGTGCAAGAAATAGGGCTCTCATACTAATCAATATTCAATAGGGTGTTATTGTACAGAAAGGAATATTACTTCTTGCTAAGGTTAAGTATAAACTCTAGAATACCGTGAAAGCTTCAATGAATACTCTGCTTCCTTCACAGACAATAATTCGTTTGACCCTTAACCAACGAGAAACTCTTTAGATGTTTTCACGAGTAAACCACTTTCTTCGTATATTTAAATAGTAGCCTAAAAACTCTCTACAAGCTCAAAAACGCATTCCAAGACCAGCTTTTAAGGTAGGAATCGATCACACTATTTTTGGTACTTTAAAGAATTTAGAATATTGATCATTTATCGAACGAAACAATCCCAAACTTTTGTTTTGGGATCGGGAACAGTTTTGAAATCTCGGTTGTTATTACCATGTTGATTCAGTTAAATATATCGTACACTACCAAAGATTTCGAACCTATCCGTTAAAAAAAGAACCAATATTCAATTCAATTATCAAAGCAAAATAAGTGAAAAATGAAAAAGGCAATGATAAGTGCACTGCTTGGATTAAGTTATCTGTGTGAAGTGAAGGGCTTTAGTTTAAGAAAAGGGCTGACGGAGGCTAGGTTTTGTGAGGAGGTGGTCAAGGCGTTTGACCAATACGAGGGGACTGAGGTTGGGTTCTCCGCAAAGCATGGGATAGAGCTTCAGGTGATAAAGGATTGTTTATATCTGTTGGAAGAGGAAGAGAGACAGGGTATAATTCCTATTGAACGCATTCTCCAGCGGGGCGGCAGAAGATCTGATGATGATGACGAGGACGACGATGATGATGATGATGATGAAGACTCAGATTCTGAAGACGAGGAGGATGGTACTACCACAATAGCTATTGCCGCAGGTGCTGGAGTTTTAACAGTCGGATCCTTGGTACTCTTAACTAGAAAAAGAAAGATAGTGTGTGCAACTTGTTACACAGGTAACAAGACGAAAGAACCAAAATCTGAGACCATAGAAGCCAAGGAGTTGCCTTCAGCTGCCAGATCAATTGAATATAGCGTAATTCCAATCCCATATGTCCCAGGTTTCCATCCCAAAGTGGATAAGAGAAATTCAAATGAGTACAGCAGTAGTTCTTCAGGTCACACGCACCCACAGTCCAGACTCTTTAGGTCCCAGTCAAAGCGAAAACTACTCCAATATCAAGGATCACTAAGCCGGAAAGTTGTGGTTGATGATAGGAGTGAAATGAGTCAGGTTTTGTCGCTTATTACCTCACTTAGGTTTGTGAATAAGCCTCCACGCAAAATTATTCAAAAGAAAATAAGCAACGGCAAAGGTGCCGCATTTGGAAGATTCACTGTTCCAACAGTGAATGAAGAAAGAGTAGATTTCTTTCTTAAGCGAACTATGTGGAAAACTTATGAAGATAGTATTGAACTCAGTAAAGTTCGTGATGATGTTGTAAATACAATTGTAGACATTCTGGCCAAAGTGACAATTCAGGAAGAGGATTTGGGAATTCTTCAAAATAGTGCATATTTGGATATCTATGAAGGGATCAGTATTCCAAAAATACCATTAAATGAGTATTTGTTTTGTTTGGTTCATGTTTTGGATAACCTTGAAGAGAAAAAATCAAACTCTAAGTATGGAGGAAGGGGTGTTGGAATACGTTGTCTTGTAATGTCCGTAATATACATCAACAGAATAAAGGTGATAGAGGAAAATTTTTTTCTTAGTGTGTTTAACCAACATAGAATATTTGCAATATGCATGTTCTTAGCAGTTAAGATTACTGAAGACAAACGTATTGATGTTGGAGACTGGGCAGAGGTTTCTGGTTTGTATGTAGAGGAATTGAGTGAAGTTGAGATGACTTTTTCTAAAGCAATAAGATGGGACCTCTTAGCAACCGAGGATGAAATTGATCAGGTTTACCGTGAGTTTGGACTGAACGATTTGTTAAGCTGAATGAAAATAGCTTAGATTAGTTACATCAATTGGTTACGACTAGCATTACTTTCCTTGTAGGCTCATTGGTATTTGATTATTAGATTTTATTGTTTTCTCTTGAGTGTATGGAGACCTTTCTAAATTAGAGTAAAGTGTTGCTTCAAGACTTATTCATGAGAAAGTTACATATTTTGAGGGGAAAAACTGTTCCACTAAGTACTATTAGTAAAAGAGGGTTTCTTTTTTTTGTCCTAAATTTAAGGGTTATATACTCAATTCATAAACTACTAAGTGATTACTCAAACAAAATGCATTGACTTTGCCTTAGCATTGTGCCACCTACTTGTCGAAGTCTATTTATATTATTAATAATGAAAACACAGAATGGTGGCTTCTCTACATAAAGTAAGTGGATTAAATGTTTTTTCTCTTGAGCGCAGTCTTAGTTCTTGGTATATTCACCAGCTGACAAGAAGTTGAGAGAATCTAAGTAAGCTAGTTCGTGTTTCTACTCACTCTTCGACTAAACATTCCTCTTCTGGATGATCTTTTATTAGTGCAGCAAATATATTCAAGATTTGATCCCTTGTTTGTGTGTATCTTATGGCGTTCCTTGGCTCTTTGTAGTTCTAAGTAACCTACAGTTTAGTACAATTGGTTCATCTGATTATATTTTTGTTTAGCTTTTTAGCACTGCTAGCAGTTTCATACTGCACTCCTATAGTAAAATTAACATCTTTGGGTTGGATTAATAAGTATTAGAATAAAGAACACTATCTAACAGTTACAGTGTTGGTGACAGATTTGCAATGTTTATGGTTTAAATGAATATAATTCTCCTTGAACTTTTCTAGTATTAAAAACCTTTTCTAGAAGGTATGCCTCTTATTCCTTTACCACTTGAAGTTTGAAACTTTTGTTTTTTATTCTTTGCTTGTTCCCTTCTTAATGCTTTGTTGAACAAAACATTAAATATAGATTGAATTTCCTCTATGGGTTTAATAGTACTTTCACTACTCTGCTATATTACTGGCATACTTTTAATAGTACTAAAAAACAATGAAGATGATTATTTAAATATATAAATACATTGCAAAAGGGAATCTTTCTTAACTAGGCATCTATTCAGGTTAATTACTGTTTTGAGTGAGAAGAGTGCAATTGATATTGAATTCACGAAAGACTATATGTAAGAATTTATGCTGATTGATCAGATCCCACGAATGCTTCTATAAATACTTTGTCAATTGAGAAGTGTCGTTTGCAAATGTGTCGAGTTAGGTGTTAACGACTAAATATAACTATGCATTACTTATAAACCCCATAACAATAACGGCTAAACCATCATTCCTCTTTTTCAAAGATAAACTTCCTGTAGTTAGTAATAAGGTCAAGGCCAACTGAGAACCAGTGGTAGCGTAGATTACATGTTCGTGAGAAGAGATCCAAATATTGTTTCCCAGGCAATAAGGTCTCAGCTAATTCATAGATTTCTACCGGCTTCTGGCTCTGTGTTAAACGTCTCGATAAAATAACATCATTGGCTCTTCCAAGCAGTAAGTCAGGATGATTTCCCTTAGTCGCTAAAATACATTTTTCTGTAGCATGTCTTAGTATATGGCCGTTTCCAACTGCAAGTCTATCATGCTTCGTTGTCTTGACCCAAGTGACGAGATTTCGATACTTAAATCCCTGTTGCTGTAGCCATTTCTTCGATAAATCAAGTTTGTTGTTCACAGTCCATAGGAGAACTACTCCATGTTTAACCAATTTCCCAATGTGTATTGACAATATATCTTCATCAGACAGAGTTGGATAAGAAATACTTGCTCCGCGAGTAGGGGCATCAGATAAGTAAGTCCAAGGAGGATCGATATGTAAGAGATCAAAAGTTCCAAAAGAATTCAAGAGTAAATTTATTGCAGATGGTTCAGATAAGTCAAGTTTAATTTGAATGCTTTGAGGAGGAGGTATAGTAAGGTCAATTGAGTTGATAGGTTCAAATAAATCAGAGTCTGTAGATAAAATAAAATGATTTGAACCACATCCTGAAAGTCTAAATTGTTGACCATCCAATTCCAGGATAACATAATCAGCGGACATAGACCATAATAAAAGGTTGTTTGAATAAAAGTCTTTAAGAGCTTCAACAACTTCGTATTCATACTTCTGCGTAAACTTAAAAAACTTCGATTTTATTTTTCTTTCATTAATCAATGAGACCAATCCATTCTCCAAAATTTTCCTTTCCACTTGAGGCGAATTCAGCACTGGTATAATATCTCCAGGATTGCAGTAATCATTAAATGCGAAGTAGTCCAGGTAATTTTCAATATTATCCAGTCTCCTAAAAAATGTTATTATAATCTTATGACGTTCCATCGGTGCTAATCCAAATCTCCATTGATTTAAGTAGCGACGTAGTGTTAATTCTCGAGGTCGGATATTATGCTCACGAATGTAAAAGGCTTTAAAAGTATCTCTATTCCTTCTTCCAACTTTGAAAACATCTAAATAAAGTCCATGATATTCAGTAACCGCTTGTCTAAATACTAACTTCTGAAGTTGGTTATGCATCTGTTGAGGGTTCTTGCCAGGCAACAAATTTAGCTGTCTAATTATCTTATGGTTTCCAAAACCATATTTCATGACCGCACGTCGTAATATTTCCTTTTCTTTAGGCAACCATCCCGGTGCAGTTGTAGGCACCGCTTGTCCAGACACACCGATATGATTAACTTTGTCAACAGCCTCAGAGTTGGTATTGTTCCATGACCTTTTTGCCATTTTTCTCTGAGTGACTTGATAGTTAGCTAAGAAATCCTTTGTTAAACTTGGTAAATCCTCACACATGGTCAGCCAAGGCTCCCATGTTAGGTTCTCATACCCAAGCCATTTCGTTTGAACAATTGCTTCATTTTCTTTAGTAACATCAAGCTTCGAAAAGTATTCAACTTCAAGAGGGGTTTGATTAGAAAGAAAGAGATTAATAATTTCTTGAGTTGGCTCAAAAGTGCTATCTTCATAAGGCCACAGCCTAGATGTGTGCACAATTTGTCTTTTCCCCAATAAATCCTCAATTTGAGAAACATTAGAGCTGATGGTTTTGATTATTTAGTAAGGTCCGACGAATAAGGGTAAGTGTTTTATTTGTGCTGCTTTTGTTCCTGATTTAGATAGTACAATCCAGTCGCCAACGTTATACTGAATAACGGGGCCCTTTAATTTATCATTGTATCGTTTGTTTTTTCTCAACCTGAGCTCCAACGTTGTATCGTAGGCCAGCTTTAATCTTTTATTCATAAGTCTTCTTCCTTCCTTAAAGTTTGACTCAATAGATTTCTTCTCCCTAGTCGTAAGATTGATTGAAAATGTAGCAGCTAAACCAGATATATTTTCTAACAATGTTAAAGATTCGGTAACTGGTGCGTTCATAAATAGTTGGTTTGGAGTGTATCCCGCTTTGGTCCTTGAAGGGTGGTTATTTAAAGAATCCATTATAGTTCCAACTAGTTTATGAACCTCCGAGGTGTTGATGCGAAACTGCGAGCAAAGGGTTCTAATAATCCTAACGATTTTTGCGTTGGTCACTTCGACTACACCATTTGTCCAGGGGTTAAACTTGATACTGAAGTACCTTTTAAAATGATATAATTCGGACAGTGTTTGTAAAAATTTCCCGGCAAAATAAGAGGCGTTATCTGTAACTAGCGTAAAATTGTTCTTGAGTTGAAAGTTTCCAAGAAATTCGATAAGGGCTAAAGTTATGTTAGAGGCATCTTCTTTTTCAACAACTTTTATAAAGGCCTTCCGGGTGGCATTATCAACCATTACAACTATCTTGCAGTCACTGTTTATTGACAGAAATTCGGCATGAATAATTTCCCGTGGGGTATTAGAGATCAGGGTTAAATGTAATGGTCTGCGAATCAGTTGATGCTGGTTGCTAGAGCAATGGAGACATTTCTTTCTAAAGTTCTGAATAAGGGTTTTCAAACTATGACCCTTGAGAATCTCAAAGCTGAAAGATTTCTTCAATAATTATTCTTCTTGTTTTGTCGAAACGTGGTTCTGGGAGATATGGTTAGATATAATCAGCCTGCAGATGAAATTCATATCCCACGGGACCCATACTTTTGAATCTTGAAATATTATCTCTTCAACTTCTTTCTTTGAATGGTTTCGTTGTAAATCCAGCAGCTCTTGATCTGAAGGCTTCTTGAACTTATTTTTATACCATGTAGAGAGAAAAGATATTCTATTTTCATAAAATATTTTTTGTCGCTTCGTTAAGATCTTCCAAATCAACTTCAACATTCAAAACATAAACATCCCTAAGAAACATAAGCACATCAGTTTGAGAATCGTCCATTTTTACCACTTCCTCAGCATATCTGTTTCCCCAATGCGACAAAATATCAGCCGCCACGTTTTCCTCTCCGGGGATGTGCCTCAAAACCATGTCGATCTTCTGAAACTGGTAGCTCCATCTTGACATCCTTCCAACTTGACTTTGCTTTGGACTTTCTTCTGGCGACAACACATACTGGAGGTTTTTGTGATCTGTGAAGACGGTGATTGTTGATTCTTGACCAAAGAGAAGCCAGGGGATCCTTTTAAATGAGAACCAAATAGGATATAGCTTCTTCGACGATATGTGCCAATTCAATTGCCCTTTTTGAAATTTGCCACTGAAAAAGAATATAGGGAAATGAATCTGGTTTTTGATCAACGTGTTGTCTCCAATAAGTCCAGGGTTGCAGTTCTCGCAGTGTGTGACTATTAGACCCCAATATAGATCTGAGGCATCGGCGAATAAACACAAAGATTTGGAAGGGTCGTAACTATTTAATCGTCTTCTTGAAGCCTCATTCAACATATTTAAAAATTTGTTCCAGTTGATTATAGACTCCTCGGTCCATTCGACCGGCTCATTCTCCTTTTTCAGTTGAGCTTTCGGCTTTCTCAAATCCACCAAGTTCGCGAAATAATCTCTGTATTTAGTGAGGTTTGCTACTGCAGGCGACAACCAATTTGCTAAATGTAAAACCTGGGCAAGTTGATGCCGATAATATGGTTTCTTGACATCCAAAATCTTATTGAAATATTTTGAACTAAAATTCCAGCCCTCTTGACTAATCTCTCTTCCGCACCATTCAACCTTTTTCTGAAACGGGAAGCACTTGTCTATATTTTATCTCAGGTTCAACATTATAAATCGTTCAAGAAATTCAGCCAAATTCTGCAAATAGTTTTCAAAACTCGAAGAGTAAATGACAATTTCATCTATCCAACATATCGCTCCTTCTCTTGCCTTCACAAACTTAGGACCTAACACTTCTGTCTGCATATGTTCTTGAAAAAGCATCGGGGTGTTTATCCACCCCATGGGGCTACCAACCATTTCATATGCTCCAGTCGGAGTGATAATCGTAAAATAATGCATAGACTCTTCGTGAACTGGCATGTAATCAAATCCACTTAAAATACCGAAAGCTCTGAAATAAGACGAGCCCATTGGCACGAAAACCTGTTGCTCCAAGTTCGGCATCGTAAGTGGGGTTTTTATTGTAACTTTGTTCAATGGCTTCATGTTAGTAACCATTCTATATTTTTCTGACCCCCTCTTTGGCACCAAAAACGTCTGGCATCCATGTTTGGGGTTGCAACTTTTACGAATTAAGTTTCGTTTTTCCATACTCTCCAGCTTGCTTCTTAAAAATCCAAGCATTTGAAGGGCCATAATTTCGAGATGAATCAACAGGAAAGGCTGCGTCTGGTATTACGTGGCAGAATATGAGTCTCAACTTTGACATTCTAGCAGGGGATTCCTTGTCACGAAAAACTTTGTATTTGTCCAGAATAAGGTCAACGAGTGCGGTGATGTCTTTAGCTTCAAAGTCCTCTGATAACCCATCCATCTTCCTCCTTATTTTCTCCTTGATGCGCTGCTCTTCGTCAGCGTCATTGCGCTCGCAGTTCTCACCGTATCCAACTTTCTCTGCCTCGTATTCGTCCGGCTCCTCATCTGTCTTGAAAACGACAGGCTTCTCGTACGCATAGTTACCCCGCTGCAAATCCTTTTCGCTGTATTCTACCTTAAAGACAAGTAAATCCAAGATGAATTGAGAACTGTTTGAGTCGACATTTTCATCACAAATAGGATTTGAAGCGCAAAGTTTTCAGTTTTGTTGTTGGTTGTTCAAGTGTTGGAGGATATTTGGTTCATTAGGGGAGTTAGGATGTGCGTTCTGACTGTCTTGTTGGGGTGTTAATGACTGGTAAACTTGATTTATGTGCATATTCTGGTTGTCGTTATTGAAAGGGTTACTAGGATGAGTAGCGGAGGCATAAAGTACTTGGCCAGGAGTTGCTCTAAGGTTGTACAAATCTTCAAAACCGATAAGAATCCATTGCTATTGAGGTGAGTCGACCAATGCAATTTTCATCCTCGGCCATTCATTCTCTTTTCCGTTGCTGTATTTAACCTTGAGGCGAATGAGACCCGTGTGCGTGACCCTAAGCTTCTGGTTGTTTGGCAATACAACGTATCTTTCCTTTCTCATCGGATAAACAGTATGACAAAGCTGAGAATTTTGTTGGAAACCTCCAACTGTGGCAGTAGCACCACTGTCAAGACAACCTTTAACAGACTGCCAAGACCCCATAGGCACAACTATGAATATTTGTGCCTTTTCCTGGTTGAGAACTTGTCCATTTATTCCTTCGAACCTGCGGGCAATTACATTTTGAGCTCTGTTTGGATTGCGTTGTGGAGATTGGTATCTTTGCATGGCTCCTTGCGATGACTGTTGGAGGTGATAGTTAAAGTTGGGAAGAGAATTGTTATTCACCGGAACATTTTTTGTGTTTCTAGGGGGAGTACTGGATGGTAGCTGGTTCCTATTATTTGCAGCTCTCAAGAATATAGGAGGTAGTCCATTTGCTTTCCTCATTTCGTTGATGGGGCAATCGCGCTGATAATGGTCAGGTTTCGAACAGATCCTGCAGCTTCTATCGTAAGTTGGCGCCGCTAAAACATATTGTGGATTTTATGAAACCCCGGAGTTGTTTGCTGAAAGTTCTGGTGTGTTTGTACTTGAAGGAGATATTGTTGATTAGCATTTATATTCATGTTGTTATTTGAAATATGTGGATGGTAGGTCTGAGGTGTTTGACTATACTGAATAGCTGGTGGAGGCGTAAAATGTTGTTGAGGTGGTTGATAGGTGTTTGACGGTTGCGCGTAAGTAGCTGGCAGCGATGGATAAGCCGTGTGCTGGGTTGCCGGTTGCTGTACTTTCATCACTTCCTCAATTTTGACATCATCTTCCTGCCCGTTCATCGCCCACTGCTTCAATTTTAACAGCTGTTCCAACAACTCAAGTCCAGGCTTCTTATTTTCTTCCATTTTTTGTAAGTGTTCATACTGATCTTTGTCTAAAAGTTTCTTCTGAGCTGATCGAACTAGCTTGTGAAGTTGATTGTATTCATCAGTATCGATTTCGAACCTCGACGGCAGCTTAGAAATAGCGATCTTGAGAACCTGTTTTGCAACTATTTTGTCTTTCATTTCCTTCAACGTGGCTAACCTCTTGATACTGTTGATAAAGTGTTTAACCTGAAGCCTATATGGCTTATCTTCAGGCCATTTTAGTTGAGATCTAAAGATTCTTATATTCATTTCGCGCTTCTCATCGTCGTATTCAGCAACTATCTGCTCCAAGACTTCCTTTATTGCCTTGTCTGTCTTTGCGTCGTAAACGTCGCTAAGTTCCCTTATCACTTTACCGCCTATATAGTGTTGGATGGAGATGTTGCCGGATTGGTGCGCGTAAGAGTGGGTGAAACTTATGACGTCCTCGGCCGAAAGAGTTTTCAAAAAGGGAGGATTTGGTGCGCTTTGAATAAAGAAGGTATTGTTTGGTGGGTTATTTGTTGGTGTTGGAATATTCGTTTTGCTTTCTCTGTTTTCTAAGTTTGTTCCTATGGACTCGTTTTCTTCTTCGTATTCTTGCATTTCTGTATTTAGAATCTTCGATTTCTTAATGACGTGTTCTGATGAAAATGTAAGTTTTTTTGATAAGACTATTTTTTCTCCTCGGTTTCTCCCTGCTCAAAGACCAATTAATATTATATTCTCTGTTGCTTGCTCTGAGAGGTGTATCTGTAAAGCCCTTTGAAGACCTAGGCGAGTTTGAATGTGTAGTTTCAAGATTTGATTTAGCTGCTTTGGGAGTAACAGCTAAAAGCTCTTCTCGAAAACTAAGATAAGATTTAGTGTCCTTTGAGTAAGAAGGCTCGCCTAAAGTTTTAGAAACTTTACACGGACGAAAATATAATAAGGTTTCTTCAGTAGCTTGATCCACTAAATGCTTTCCACTCTTCGATATCTTAAACTTTGGTATCTTGTGAAATGTCAATGTAGAGTCTTTCTCTTGTTCGAACAATGATCAGATCCCACGAATGCTTCTATAAATACTTTGTCAATTGAGAAGTGCCGTTTGCAAATGTGTCGAGTTAGGTGTTAACGACTAAATATAACTATGCATTACTTATAAACCCCATAACAATAACGGCTAAACCATCATGATGCACAGGAATAAGGGCAAAAACCAGGTTGAAAGTAAAGAGGCAGTGCAGTTGTCACAAGTTTTGGATTATTCTAGTTAATTGGTTTATTTCCATTTCTCAGTATAGGTCTTCATGAAAGCTTTGTGCAGTTTCAGAGAAATGTATGGAGCTCATCTTAAAGGTACACTAAATAATAGAGCACAATTGAAACTGCCGCTTTATTTCAAAACATTGGATTAAAAAAAGTGGGAGAAAAGACTGACATTCCTCTTGAATTGTTAGGGATAATTAGTAGTTTAACTGCTGCTGTTAAGATCATAATATTTAACTTCTCACTCTTGTTTTTTTCAATAATACAAGTTTTGGCTTCCATGTACATATCATCATCCGTAATAAAAATACTTGTTAATTTCTCTTTTAGCACATTCATTTCTGTCTTATCCAAGAAGCATCTTATGACACTTATTATCCTTCAACTCTGTTCTTTATTAAATCAAATTTTTATATTGACATGAAAATATTTGCCCCTGATAGGAGCCAAAGCCTTGTCGCCATCTCTTGGTATAGCTAGTGTTTACACTAACTTGTAATCAAAGTCTATTTTGTTATCTAACTTCTCAGAGTTCTCACTACAGAAAAAAATAATCTATTTCAGGGTCTGGTAATTTGGGTCCCAGGCACTAAAAAATTCCTTTGTTCTGCAAGAGCGAACCGGCTGTTCGTGTACCCTACTCGAGGGATATAGGAACCATATCCTTTGCTTTACAACTATATATGGGATTTAATTTATTAATAATTTATCAATAAGAAATTTCCTTATATTTTTTGCATTGATAGATTCTGATATTTCCCAAATCATTTTGATTGAATATTTATAGCCAAATAATAATCAATAGTAAACTGGGCCACTAGGCCTTGGGTAACAGGTCAAAAATCTGTTTTTCATTTTGTCATTGTATGAGATTCTTTAAAATACAGAACATATTGCCCTACTGAACTCTATTACCGGATTATTCACGAGTCAGCTGACCTTGTTATCCAAATTTTCATAGGATGCATAAATAAAATATTTGTTCTTAAGCTGTTTTGTCCCGGGCCATTTGACCCACCTTATTATTGATAATTAATTGATAATCAAAATATAATTAGAATAATTTGATGAGAATTAAAATCCTATTTTTTTATTGATAATCAGAATCAAAATATTTATAAAAAAATTATTGACATTTTTTATAAAATTCCACCCATATTCACGACCAGTGAAGCCCAAATTTTTTGTGTGGGTTTTGTGGGTTTCCACTTTTCTGTGGATTTTTGTGGGGACGCTAAAATTTGAGAAAAAAATGGTGGGAGCTCGGCAAGAGTGGGAAACCCCGAACGTCCCCGAGACCACTCGCAAATTGCCCAAAATATCGTTACTTTTTTCTGCACAAACTGCACCTTATTCTCAAAAGTTATATAGGTCAGAAGGTTAAGTTTGGGCTTAACTTTTACACAGTAATATGTATTTATATGAAGAAAAGATAAAACTTATTAATAACCCTTAAATCTTAAGCTTCGTCATCGCTATGCACATTCTTGTCGCAAGAACAAACTCCCTCAAGTGTCAAATCTTCTTTTTCTTCTTCTTCATTCTGTTCCTCCATCTGTTTGTCTTCTTCCTTATTATCGAAACTTGGAATTCGCTTTTTAATAGCAAAATTAATGTTGCGATCCATCAACTCATCTTGATTCATCTTCAAAAAAGCAAGTCTGTTTAAAGTTGCAGGGATCATCCTACTTCTCTTATCATTAAAAATCTGCTTGCACTGGCTAAAAACAATCTTTCTACACTGCACGAAGTCGCTGGGATGAAGCTCACATCTGCGTAACTACTCTTACTTGTACTTTCTCTAGTCTGAGCAACGAGTTCTGCAATCACAGGTTCACCAGGTGGAGTCTTTGCTTCTTCTTCAGAAGGATCTGGTTCTAACCTGGACAAATCTTCTGCTTCTGCTGCATCAAGTTTATCTTCTTCCTCCCAACAAACTTTAAACACCCCAGTTTCAAAAGCACCAAACTCAGCCAAAATATCTGCATCATCTTCTAAATACTTCAACAAACAATCATTATTATTGACATCTCTTAAGAGATTTTCAACAACTTTCTTTCCTTGACCAAGGTTAAACTTTGAATTTTGAAGAGCAACTGTGTAGCGGTCGCAGGTAGCAAGAAAGTCGACATGTTTTCTCAGAGTTCTTGTTAAACGCTCTCCCAAAATAAGATCTTGAACTTCATCATCTTCTAGCTGCGCACAGAACATCCAAATGTCAAGATACCTTTTCATCATGAGAAATTTTCCACTCCAACGCGTCACATTTGGAAGAATAACATCTTTATCCCTATGTTTTCTAAGAGCTGCTGTTAATTTCTTTGACTTCTTGATCTTGCGAAAAAGCAACTGCACTTTGTCTAAAGCTTCGTCTAACAGTTTTTCAGATTTGATAAATGCCTTAACACCTAGAGCCAAACGATGGTTAAGACAGCCCACAAACTGCGTTTCAAGATCTCTGCAAACTTTTTTGTTCGTGTTTGTATTATCAGCAACAATTGCAACCAGCAGTGATTCATCAAGACCAAACTTGTTCATCAAATTCTTCAGGAAAGGAACAATGTCACTAGCTCTTTGGGTTTATTTTTCTAAAGGAAGCACTCCAAGAAGGCGAAACGTCATATTCTTCATCTTGTCAAAGCATAAATAAACACCATTAAAACTGTAACCTTGGTGAGCCCAACCATCGATGACTAAACAAAATAGTTCTAAATCCACTTCTTGTTTGATCTTTTCTATAAAAAGGTGTTCCATGCGCTTCAAATAAATTCTCATCGTGTTCTCACTAACGAGGTCATCCGCATTCCTTATATTCTTAAACTCTTCAGATCCCAAAAAGCTCAAGGGCATATTCTTCGTTAGCAAAAAGTTAGCGATAGATTCATTGTAAACATCAGATTTTTCAAAGTTCATAAACTCCAAAATGTCTTTGCTTTTTCTTCTACGCTTTCTTGCATGTTCTTCTTTTAGTTTCTCAATAGTTTCTTCGTCTACGTGCGTTTTCAGGTGTTCCATGAGACCAGTATAACCTTTTTTACTCCACCAAATCATCTTTCTTGGGCAATGTTTGCAAGGAAGCTTGAATACATGTGCTTTTTTTGTTAATTCGGCTTTTTCAACGTCAAAATTCTGTTTAATTACTACGAAAAGGACTGGATTTCGTCCCGAATCGTCTTCATGAATCATTTCTGCGGCAGACTTTGTCAAATCAATGCTCATTTTTATCCGAAATTGTGGTTTTTAACTCTTATTTTAACGGTTTTGCTATGGCCGGATTGGACACAGAGCAGATTTTTAAAAAAAATTGTGGGCTCCTGGCAGCAATTTCTCCACGCAACCTGCCACTAATAATTTCGTGTGGGGACGTATGGTATTAGATCGGATATTAGTGGGCGGCCAGATTTGAGCATCACTGTTTACGACCCAATGATCCGTAACTTCAGCAGAAAACTAGCTATGCAATGAGACTTAGAATCTGTTTCTGCTCCATCTATTCCTATTCAAGACCTACAAAATTGAATGGAGACCTCAAAGAAATACTTAGATAAACTTATGCATGCAAGACATGGGCTTCCACAAATTGCACTGCATATGAAAACCAACTTTTAAATTTATAATCAATCATTCCACTTAGAAAACTCTAGCCAAAATTGTTGTAGCTCAATGGATTGTATCAGCTGAATTTTAGTATCTTCCTCTACTAGAAATCATATTCATGACAATATGCTGCTTCTAATATGCAAAAACAAGTCAGAGAGAAGCTATCATCTTGGAAACATTTTTTTCTAGCTAAAGCACAACTGGAAAAATTACCGAAACTTATAGTTCATAGATAACTTGTTTGAAAATCGATTAACCAGATAGTTACCCTCGTTAAAAAGATAGGCAACAAAGGTGCTGACAGAATGAGAGGTCCGAAGCCTGTTATATATATATATATATTTTTTTATAAAGCTAATAGACTCTTTACACATGCAACATACTATGGAAAAACCTCATCTACAAGTAATTTCTATTTGGCAAATGATTTTCATGCTAAAAATTCCTTAATTTCTGCTATTTTTTTTATATTTCGTTTGAGCGAGCTACAGATTGAGACTTTATTCAACAAAACATCTATGCAGCTCTTCGTTAGTCAGTTTTTGCTTTCATATGATCTTTGCTCTATTCCAGGATTCGTCACAGAGCCTGATCTACTGGTTTCTTTAGTGTATTGCTATTACCTAGTTACTTAACCTGATTCTATAGGGAGGTTTTGCACAATGGACCTAATACTACTCTAACTGCTTCAGTGTGAGGCTTGAGTATGTATATAACAACTTTCACGTGGTTTTCAAGGATACTCCTATAGATATTAGCCTTTTAGAAAATTTGAATGGCCCTTTCTCTATTTTCTAGTCTTAATAATTTGCTAAGAACTGTTGTAGACTCTAGAAGAAAATCAATAGGTACATTCAACTTAGACATAAACTTTAGCAGGTCTTTTTACACTAATTTCAATTTAATATTCCTTCGACTGTTTCAAGGTAAGTGAAAGCATTGAAAATTCCAAGCTTCTACTGAAGTCTTTTGCCCAATTTAGTTATACATTATTAAATATGCAATTCCCGACATGTTTTGCCACAGTAGTCCCATTTTCTCTTTAGTAGCTAGAACAGAAATAATAATGCTTGCATCTATTCCTATGTTAGGTCCTAGTTCCAAAAGGAAAGCCATAGTATCTTCATCCATATCAACTAAAGTTTTCACGTAGTTTTAGCTCGTTAATAGTATTCATTGTATCAGTATTGTCTCGGGGACATGCTCTTTAGTATGAAATACACCCCGAAGCTTGGTTTTATTAGTAAAAATGTCCATATTAATAAGCAACATTACCCATATTGTTTGCTCAAGTAAAATCCACCTCTGCGAAGATTTAGTTGCAACTTTTTAACGACGCAAGTCTGTTGTTCTCTAACTAATATCTCAGAATCTTTATCAAAGTTTGCATTTTGCTCAACTTTCACTTCCGGTGAAAGTAAATATATAATTAATTCATTAAACTAGCTGTGTAATAGCGCTTTATTCTTTAACAAGACATATTTCAATAACCTAACATTATCCACATAGTTATGGACGTTGGGGTTAAAATAGAACCAAAATGTCTCCGAGAGCTTCTGCTACCATTTCTCTCTGCCGCCAAACACATACTGCTTATTATTGGTATCTCACCTCCTGCTTGCTGTGTCAAAGTGGATATGCAGTCCCCATCATCTTCCTGGCCCAAGTATTCTCATTATATACCTTAGGTTCTATACACCCGAAGAATATTTTTTTCAACTTTGAAGGTAATGCTCAATAACAGATTACCAAGAAAATGCTTGCCAAAGGTCCTATAAAAGTAGCATTATCTACCAATTGAGCTGTAAAAACTTGTCAATATAACCGATTCATTCATCTCTTTTTCCAAAGAAAATTCCTTTGTAGTGAAGTCACGAGTGCTAATCATACTAAGCGATTACCTTGTACTATTGAATCATTATTGAAAATTTCATTCTCTCAACGATAGGCTTCTTCCTTGTACAAGAAATGTGAGTTATAGAACCTGAAGAGATTTGTACGGACATGTGGTATCTGCTTAAGTTTCCAGCCTCATCGCTATTAAAGTTTTCGAAGTTATGTCATCGGTTACAGTCTAGCACATTCCCTTCTGGCTCATACTCCGGTAGGAAGCAACATAAATTCAGAGATATCTCCAATATAATTTTGTGCTGCATTGCCATAGTAGAATACTTTGTTAAAGGATAGGGCTCGAGCTAATTAACAATATTGGCGGAACAGCACCATTCAATTTTTCCAGTTATTGATGCTCTGGTATTGCCAAATTTAGTTGCAAGCCAAGTCTCTGCTATTTCATACACATTCGTAGCTTTTTCTTATGATTTTTAAAGAAAATTTTGTAGAATCGAAATCAATTCGAATAAATTTCTATCTGCAAGGCCATCGTCATAGTCAAGGGATCATTGGTTCTTCCCCATATCCCATTTAAAAATTTCCCTATCTTGAAGATCTCTCTACACTCTTATTCTAATACACACATTTTAAATTTATCTGTCTGTCAACTGCTATTGCCATCGATGTGAAAAATCTCAATAAACACAAGCTGAAGTATCGGAAGACATGCTGATACCTTATTTACTTCTTTCAAATCAAGATATTGTTACTACTTATAGTTTTGTGAAGGTGCGTTTCGTTAGTGTTGTGTCTTGTTGTACCACAGCATACATGGTGCATTTCACACCCCTTGAGAAGAAGTTATTAATTCTTGAGATCCCAAGTTGGATTAGCCTCTTGGATATGCAATGAGAACAAATTTCATGGACCTAACCCATCGATCTCCTACCTGGGGCTGTCGCTTGGGAAAAGAACATCCACCCTAAAATTCTCTGGATTATTTAGCCAATGTTTCAAGGTTTTAGGATATATTAATACACTTCATCAAAGTCTTTAGGGAAAGTATCAATACTAGCTTGGTATTCGAATTGAAACTTACCGATGGTCCTATTCCTATACAAAAACCCATGAATTTTCCGTAATAACAAAGCAAAAGTTAGCTGAACTTTTCTAATAGGGCTCTTCTTTTTAGTAATTAAAGAGAATCCGTATTCCAGTCCGTAGAAAAGCTGTAAACCTTAATTCTATGACATTACACAGTTTTCCAGCCCATATTCTAAATTAAAATTTCGAGTAAGACATGAAACTTTTAAATCATGCAATAAAAGGGGTTGGTTGAAACAAACTCGGCAAAAATAAGATAGTTCCAGCCTTGACTGACTCCGGAAGAAGTTTCTTAGGAGTGTTCATAAAGGA
This sequence comes from Labyrinthula sp. Ha, assembly GCA_015227615.1. Lineage (NCBI taxonomy): Eukaryota > Bigyra > Labyrinthulida > Labyrinthulaceae > Labyrinthula > Labyrinthula sp. Ha. The sequence goes on along the minus strand of JAALGZ010000049.1, from coordinate 144,779 downwards.
GTTATTCGACGTTAAGCCTTTTCTTATAGGAATACGATATAAAGTTCCACTTCGGATATCAAGGCATATAAATTTTCTCACAAAAAGAGAGAGACAGCGAAGACAAGAGTTAATAAAGATTAAACTCTTCTGAAATGTATTGAATTAAACTAAATTAAAAGGCTATATTGGATTACTGAGGTGTACAATCATATCCGTATCTCATTCACACTTGTTTGCAAAACTTAAGAAAAATCTTTTATAGAGAAACTTTTTCTTCTTTCAAATAAAACTCTGTTGAAATACGAATTGACTAGTTGCGAATGAGAGCCCTCAGAGTGGAGTTTAACATTTGAGGTTTAGTTCGGGTGTTGGAGAAAACAGTAAAACAAAGACAGGAAAGTCATGTACTCGAGACACTGACATTTAGCAATGGTCTAATTTTTTTTTAGTCTTAAGAGACAATTTCCTGTGTTTTATTCTTCTATTCCTCGCTGTCGTGGTAAATTTACTCATCTGGTAATACCAAGAAATATTGGTGACCTTCTGGTAGACTCCATCAAATCCGTACCACAATAATTGAACCAGTTAATTTAGAGCTTTGAAGAAGCTGCTTATAACGTTAATCCTCGCGTTAATGAGCTCAAATTTATGCTAACCACCATTTGCACGTACTTTTCGAACTAAACCTATAATTCTTGTCTTTTTAGACGAGGTTCTGCTCAATCTTGTAATACTTAAAGCTCTTATTTGGGTATATACAACTTCTAGGTAATGAATATTCTTTCTTCCTTGAAATAAAAAGGTTAGCCAGACAACGTTGAGGTTTAATATCTTGAGGTCAAGTACATGTTTTAGTATTTTTTTAGAAAACAACTTTGATTCAAGTGAACCTAAGAAACACGATGGAGGTGGCGAAAGAAGAAGCAAGTATGATTTTATTCTATCTTGTACTACTCGATTAATAAATAGTTCTTATGAATTTATAGGTACGCGTTCTTACGGATAGAACCATAAGAATATATCTATATTATACTTATACAGCATCCTAGAAATAACTGAATACAAGGTTTCTTCAAAAGTCTGATCTCTTACCAAACTGGTTATGTATCTCTATCAAATTAATAATACCGTTATATTATATAAATGAACCGTATTATATTATAAATTCATATAAAAAAATTTATTCTTGTTATAAAAGACTAATGTTATCACGATAAGGTAGACTATTTGTAGCACCTTGTAGACTGAAATATATATTGACCATTAAATGAACGGAACGAGTTTAAAACAAGTTTGGGATTAGGAATGATTTTTTGCGACTCAAGCTAAGATTACTATTCTTTTTTAGTCGAATATATCGTATCTAGCACGAAATTTCGTATATATCCGTTCAAAAAGAACCAATATTCAATTCTGTTTTCGAAGGAAAGGAAGAGAATAATGAAGAAGGAAATTGTAGGTGCTCTACTTGGTTTAAGTTATCTTTGTGAGGTGAAAGGCTTTAGTTTAAGAAAAGGACTGAGTGAAGAAACGTTTTGTGAAGAACTTATGAAGCTGTACGAAAATAACGACGTAACAACAACAGCTTCTGCGACTTCTGCTGAAGATGTACGAGCTATGAAAGACTGCCTGTATCTCCTTGAACAAGAACAAAGTCATAAACTTGTTCATGTTCCTAGATCACTTCAACGGGGTGGTGGGGACTCTGATGATGACGATGATGAGGATTCAGACTCTGACGACGACGATGATGATGACACGCAGACGCTTGCCGTGGCTGCTGGTGCTGGAGTATTGGCACTTGGTTCATTACTCTTTGTGATTAAGAAAAGAAGAAGAGTATGTGCACCTTGTTTCTCGACAGGTAAGGGGAAACAGTCAAAGTCCAAAGAGCAAGAAGTTAAACAGTTGGCTTCATCTCCAGTTGGAAATGGGTATACTGTTATTCCTATTCCAAATGTTGCAGTTGTTGATACTAAAGGCGAGAAAAGAAACTCTCCACCAGCTAGCAGTCCTTCCTCAAGTGTCATGCGTCCAAGATCAAAACTAGTTCAAACCCAATCAAAGCGTGACTTACTTAAGAAACAGAAAAAACTTAATAGAAAAATGGTTGTTGACAAAAGGAGTGAAATTAGCCAAGTTTTGTCACATATTACTTCTTTAAGTTTTTCCACTAAAACTACAAGCAAGAGAATTCCAGCCAAGGCAACAAGTGGGAAAGGTGGTGCGTTTGGTAGATTTACTGTCGCGACACCTTATGAGCAGAGGATAAAGTTCTTGAGTGAGAGGATTAGTTGGAAGAATTACGATACAAGCCTGGAGCTTAATAAAATTCGTCAAGATGTTGTTGATGCAATAGTAAATGGACTAGCCAAAGTTACACTTCAAGAAGAAGACATGAGGCTTCTCAAGAATAGTGCGTATTTGGATATGTATGAAGGAATTAGTGTGCCAAATATATCAATAAATGAATACTTGTTTGGACTGGTTGATGTTTTAGACCAGTTTCATGAAGAAACTCCATATTCTCAATATCATGGGAACGGTGTTGGCATACGCTGTCTTGTAATGGCGGTGATATATATCAATAGAGTAAAGGAAATGGAAGATAATTTTTTTCTTAGTGTGTTTAACCAGCATAGAATATTTGCCATATGTATACTTTTGGCTGCGAAGATTACTGAAGACGAACCAATTGAAAATGAAGACTGGGCGGATGTTTCAGGTTTATATTTAGAAGATTTGAATGAAGTTGAGTTGGAGTTCTGCAGAGCAATAAAATGGGATCTATTAGCCACAGAGGAAGACATTGACCAAATCTATCGTGATTTTGGATTGAAGAAGCTAGTTAGCTGAAAGTTTATTACTTTGTCCTTTAGCTCATAACAAGTATGTACATTGCAAGCAACCCTGCGATTTTCTCCCATATAACCTTGAAAAGTATTTTTATTTATTTCAACAAGGAAAAAAAGTCAATACCTAAAGCTTTTTCAGAACTATTCCAAACAATCTTCTGAAACTCCGTATTCATAGTCATACTCTCTTTTCCTCTTAAAACCTTTTCTCCCTTTGAAATAACTTTAAATGGTAGCCCTCTCCATGTATTTTCAGGTACATAGAAATCACCTCCATCTACTTCCTCCTTGTTCCCAAACGCACACATAATCAGTGGCATAGCTCCATCAGCAGGGGTTTGAAACTTCATGAACCCAGTCCAATTAACCACTTGCAAGAGCTTAAGCCAAAAATACATACCCCAACCAAAGGTGCCCTCCTTTTCATGTGCTGACTTCAAGTTTTCAGGAAGATTTGTATCACTAGCGCCTGGCTCTGCAACGCAACTCTTGATTAAACCTTTAAACTCGCCACCTTCTATTTTCTTATTCAAGGCCATTGCAAATGTAGAATTTGCTAGTTTTGTTTGATGATATCTTTCAAAGCAACCAAGGAACCCGTGTCCACCAAGCCCTCCTTCTTTCGATTTATAATAGTATTTTTCTGCCATCTTCGACCCATGATTTCTAGCTCCAGACGAGTGTTGCACAATCCTTACATCTCCTTTCTGTTTTGCAGCTTTAGCAAGAGCAGGAAACAAAAGATGGGTAAGTAGAAAGTGGCTCAAATGATTAACCTGCATTTGTCTATCAAAACCATCTTCAGTTCTCTTGTCAGGAACTGCCATGATTCCTGCATTGTTAACTAAAACATCTAACCCAGATTTTGCCGTGGTTAAGGTCAGAACTTCTTCGGCTGCTGATTTTACGGAGGAAAACGACATTAGATCACAGGGGATAGAAAAAATATTAGTTTTTGATTTTGAAGCATCCTTTTCTTCTTGGAGTTTGGCCAAAGATGAGGTTGAACGCTCTGACTCTCTATTGAGGAGAACTAGGGTTGACGCATTTTTCCGAATAGCACAAACAGCAGTCCAATAACCTGTTCCTGATGTGGTTCCTGTTATAGCTATAGTTTTCTTCTCTAGAGATGGTATAGTTTCTAAAAAATTGGAGTAAAGCTCTTTCATTCTTTATTCAGACTTCAAAGATATTTGGGTTTGGATTTTTTCTATAATTTTTTTCAATCTCTTCAATTGCCCAAAAACTTATTACATATGCTTTTTCTGAAAAATAGGGAGAAACTAAATATGATAAATTAACTCCAGAATCAGATACGAAAAAATTTCATTGGCTCTATTTCCAAATCTCCAACATAATTCTATAAAAAAATAAACCAGTAAAAAATGAAATATCGATATAAAAGATGAAGATAAACCAGTATCCACTGGATCAACAACACTGAAGATAGAAGAAGATCTCTTTGCCAAACCATTCGATATTCGTCATATTGGCAATCAGACCTCGGATTTGATAAAAATTATCCATAATTATTTGCTCATCATTTTGATTCTTATTTTAAATAAAAGATTCAGGGTTTTGATTATTATCATATGGTTCTGATTTTATTCTGATTGTCAATTGAATATCAATAATCAACCAAAATGATTGGATAACTATCAGAATCAATCAATAAGAAAAATAAGGGTAAAATTATTATTGATAAAGTATCAATAAATCAAATCTGAACCCTATCAGCAAATGATAAAGTACATGAAAAGGATTATTTCATGTTAAAATCAACCCATGTTGGACCAGATGATATAAATTCAAGCAAATATTTAAGAGAGCCGTCCAAGTGATGAAAAGTGCATAACTAATTGGATATATGGGCTGGGGAAAACGTGAAAAACCTTATTTTGCAGATGATGTCAACGTTGACCATGTTCACCAAGCTACTTTATCCAAGAAGATCCATATCTGATAATTTTGTAGTAGAAATGGGAGAAGAAATTAAAAGGTATAGTTTAGTTTATTTTTAGGTTAAATTGCTTTTCAAAGAGTTGTTCCCCATTGTCAAGGTGATGAAGGGAAGTTCTGTGTTGGATTTGTACTCTTACGCTTATTTTCTTGTAATAGGATTCATTGCATTGGTCTTCAAAATGTGGTTGATGGGTTGTCATCAATCAAAACTCCACAAACTCTTTAGTTTAAATACCTCCAGATGTAGTTCAACGTTTTCTAAGAGAAAGGAAATGAGTTCAGGTTCAAGGTTTGCAAAAAAAATGGAGATGAAGTTTCAGGCTCACCATTTATTAAGAGAAACCTAAATTCGTGCGATTAACATTTTGATAAAGGAAAATTCAATCATTATTAGCACTTGGGGTTCGAAAAGGAAGGTTGTTTGCAATGGCTCCGATGGAAATCTATTTGTGCACCCTCCCTTTTTTCTCCTAATCCAATTTCTCGGTGACTCAATCTTTGTCTCACTGTCCTCCGATACTTCATTTGTTTTGGTGAAGTTCACACCTGCGCTGTTCTTGAATGTATATATTAGTTTTCAAGTAACAGTGTAGGCTTTTTTTGTTTATTTCTGCTTCGCACTGTCTGGTCAAAAGGCGGTTTGCACGCAGCAAAGGTCTTCCCGTGTTTTGCATCCACGTTTTTTTAGGATGTGATCAGCATGAACTAGGGGAACTATAAACATGCATTCAAAAACCCTCTGTGGAATCTGACGTGTCGCACACCATCTTCTTCAACGCCAACTTAAGCAAAGATACATTTTCACTTCCAATGAAATCAAACAGGATAAAAGTCCAGCAAATCAACACTTCTGTGATCATAATAGCTAGTACAATAAATGAATGCAACAGAAAGTTTTCTCCACATCTATTAGTTATGATGAGAAATGATGCCCCATGATTTAACTGAACAATTAAAAGCCATTTTTTCTGTTTTAAAGGCTGAGTCGCTTGTCAGGAACTTTGACTTCCCCAACTCCTTCATGATCCAGTAACATATTCAATAGTTTCCATGCCTTAGTAAGCATCTCATTAACCTCTTTTGAAAAAAGCGTTTCTTTCCCTAATCAAATTTTTCAACTTGTTGATGGTTTTCTCCAGGCAGCTATTCACAGTATTAAAGTGATAAGTCTCAACTTTCTTGAGAGTCTAAGATTTTTAACGTGAATTTCAAGATTTCATCCCCTTTGACCCCCCAGTAAATTAATTCAGTCCTTTGAGTGGATCTATGTGAAAACATATGGCACTTCTTTGATAATGTTCAAGAAATTCCTTTTTTTCTTTATGGTGAGTTGTTGAGGCTTAGCCTTAAACTGAATCAATATGCTTTCAATAATTTGATGAAAATTCTTGTTTTCTGCATAGTTTTTAGTTATTGCTTCCAGCAACTCAGAGAAAATATTATGATTAAATTTTAGAACAGAGTTAGCTATGCTTAACGTAAAACGACAATATTCTGTATAGAACATGTGTCGCACCGGTTTTCTCCATTGTTTTCAATAAGAACTTGTCTATACTCATCACCATTAGCTCCTACTTATTCAACCTCAACATTCTTAACCTTCTAACTACAAAAACATATGCTTCACTTTCCATCACCTCACAGTCAATATTGATGAACTATTTGCAACAATCATTTAACCAAGAGAACATGGCTAGGAATAGCTACTTGATCTACGTATCTTACCCCCTTGAATGCTGTGATCGCAAATATTTATTTAATTACTTCATACGTCTTCATAAAACCTTAGTATATTTGGAATCGTCTTACTTTCTCTTGGATAATTCCGTGCTAGATCAAATCTCTCTCCAACCACTAGGTATATTTTGTCACAGCTGATTAATGTATAAATGTTGGTACATGCCCTACTATGAACATCTTCTTAAGCAATTTTCATGGATCTTTTCACCGGTTCTTTGTCAAAAATATTCCAGAAAAATAACAATACATAGCAGCAACCGCTCCTAAAACCCCAGTATCATCAGCTCCAGGATGTTTAGCCAGATTCAGATCTTTTTTTTTTCTTGGCAACAAAATACATTTTTGTATAATTTCCTCTTTTTAAACCCCATGATTGCAATAATTTTTGTTAATTCCAGAGAAAGCTTACTTAGATATGTAACAAATTTTCTTCGCATTAACTTTAAGCATGCAATTCTAATCAAAGTTATAATTTATACTGTATTTTTCTAATCATTTGAAAAACTGAGTGCTCTCTCACAGCTAACCGCTCCGTCAAAATAGTGGGGAGCATGAATTTGCAACTTTAATTTATTATCGGCAGCCCTCCATATCACATATCACGTTTCTCTTGAGGTATAATAGCAATCTGTGCCTCAATTTCCTTGCGTGGCTAGTTGAATAAATTTCTGAATTTTTAAAAGGTGCTGTTAGACACCGATCCGTTGTTTTCTTGTTTATTTGTAGTCCGTGGTCTTATTTCTAAACTATCTAAGAATTTGCTCTCAACTCCCTGTGAATATTGTATAAAAGTGAGAAACCGGAGTAGCGCACATCCTAAGTTTAGCCAAAGTATGGAACTTCATATGCTGAAAATCGAACCTGCCAATCAGATCATGTGAAGTATCTGGATCTGGACTAGAAAACTGGGCCTCTAAATAACTCTGGAAATCCCTGAAATTAGAAACAGTAAAAGAAGAAGTGTTACTTTTACAAGTTCAAGGAAAAGAATATGCTCTTAGTCGTGGGCTTTATAATATTGATTCCTGATGTCGTCTCAAATTAGGTTACAGGTTCTAGCTTATTATTTCGGAATATGTTTCACCCCTTATATTTAAAATTATAGAGTTCAATGTATGCCTGTGAGTCTGTAGTTTTAATTTAACATCATTCATTTCCTTGAAAGAGCTAAGACGCTTATCAGGGGTTAATGTCAAATTTTGCATTGTCTACAATTGATCTATTTGATAAATGATCTCAACAGTAAACCTTTTGATAAACTGATATTAATAGATTATACTTTTACAAATATTGTGTACATCGCTCTATTCTTCAGTCTCGTATTATTCAAAAGGTATAATAATATATTCCAACGAGGCTGTTAGTACCATATTTTGAAGCAATAACGAAATCCAATATTTCAAATCTCGTTAGATGTTCCTTACGATCGTAGGCTGTGCTTCTATGGAAATTAGAAGCGATGACACGCTGCAAGGACTTACAGTATTAAAAACACTATCATGTTGTATACTGTTTCATTCCTCTTTATTTTGGCGTTGTGATCTTTATTACTAGATTGGTTACTTAATTAATTTTGTTTAAAGAAGAAATAGTATAAGGGTGTAAGAGTGTGTTTAAATATTCACATGCGCCAATTAATTGGCGCTGATGAGTTTCGTAATTTCCAGTCATACATGACTGAATATGTATAATAAAAATTGACGTGTAAAAAACTCACTTGCTGCCAGGCCAGTTGCTCCGATGAAGATTACAAAACCCAATAACCTGCTTTGCAGATAGATTTGTATGTTTTTTGTTTTAATAATTCACTGTTCTACATTCTATCTCTTGGAACATTATAAAATCGAGGGGCTATTCGTACATCAACACCTTAACTTGCATTGCCGCTGTGTGGAACCTCTGGTTCAATAATTTAAAATGTTGCTGACAGTTTGGGATCTCTTAGTTTTTATATATATAAATTACAAAATGAGGGTCCAGAAATTTGTTCAAAACCAGAGAGAAGCAAAGTTTCTAGTCTTAGTTAGATCAGTATTAGGGCATAGTTTAGTAACTTTTAGCACTTATTTAGCTATCATTAGAAGCAATGCCACTTGACAATGTCTATTTATCCGACATTCTTAATGGAATTAGTTTGAAATCTGACAAGCCTATGTAGGTTGTATAAATACATATGACTTATAACCCTAAACTCTGTAATACACCATCTAAAATTTCTTTCTCTTCAATACATTACAATGAATTCTTTGAGACTTTATTATATGTTTTACGTTAATATAGCGTGGATACTGGACGTTTATATCAATTATTATCGGTTGTGTACTTTTGAATGCGTACTTGAGTTTAATTTCACTTGAAAGACTGATTTATTAGCTTGAGAATATTGGTTTCCTGAATCATTTATTGTTTAGGTTACAAGAAAGCAACAGAGCTGAATAGCTGTACTCAAAGTAATTAAAATAGCTTTAGTAACAAGCATTATCCCTCTTTTAGAGTTTTTCAAAAAGTAATGTTTTCCATAGGTTAGTATACTGTTTTCACTCCATAATACCTGTATTAATCAGATTTTGAGCTCAACTGGTCTGGATCACCCTGCCCGTCACAACAAGTTTTACCAGCTATGATTATGAAATTATCATTAGCTTAGCACTAGTAATCTTGGTGACTAAAACAGTAACAGCTGCAATGTCATAGCAAGACTACTGTTCTGTTCTAGTTGACTATTACATTTCTGTTTGCACAAAGTGTCTTAATCCTAGCTAATAAATATATATTTGGGACGCTCAAAGAGGTTTAGTCCACTAGTGAGACAACAGAGTTAGAAAACAATTTCATACTCTTCTACTTCTTGACTGCTTCAATTATTTATTAAAGATAAAATCTAATTATGAATTGTGCTAAAATGGCCAGAAACGTTTAACTACACATTACCTATTAGGTAATAGTCAAATGTCACATTTTGGAGGACTAAACAACCTAAACTTACATTTCACCAAATTCAAGGTGCTTCATCTTCTCACATGAAATTTGAAAACTGAAAATAAATTTTGGGTTGATATTATGGCCAAGAATACTGATAGAGCTGATCCGAAATATGTCTACTATAGCCTCCACCTCCCTACATGCGAGTTTTGAAGGGAATATTATATATGGCACAGAGTCTAGCATCTGATTTTAGTAATTACAGGTTAAAGAAAAGCTCAAACTTAAGCTATTTATATTCGACCTAGAAAACCCCGTTAATGTTTTATAAAATAATCTACGTAACGGTATTATCATCTGAAGTTAAAGCTAGAAAGCTACTATGCAGTCCTTTGCAGTGATCAAGTTATTAATGGTATTTAGAATAACATTTTCTTAAACCCTTCTCTACTGTAGGTTTAATTTGTGTTGATTTAATAAAACGAACAATATTAGTGTACAATGTAGTAGTTCATAGCCATTCTTCGCAGCATAATGATACTTTCGCGCCTTAGAAATTAGAATATAAACCATATTCAGTTCAGCACTTAGAGAGTCTAAGACAATTCTAAATTCTATATGAAATCTTAATGCTACTTATTTATATGGCGCTTGATTTTTTGCTCATCGTTTTTTTACAGCGATTTTAGAGTTTTTAACAATATAAACACAATTAAGCTTTATATATTTTTAGGCTGTAGTTCACATATCACACATCTTCCAGTCGTGGTATTCTTAGGCGTTAGATAATTCGGTTGCACATTCTACCATGTACTTGGTTATTATTATTTTTGAACGAAAAGCTATGAAATATTGGAACTTTTATTTTAGTTGGATGCATTGCTATATGGAATGCATACTCGTGAATCAAATTAACTATTTCGCTGTGAAAAGCTCAGCTTCATTTTGAGAAAAGTTTTTGCCTTGTTGTTATGTGAAAAATAAAATAAACAAACATTATCAATCCTTAATAAAAACACAATATTACATGAGTTATTTTATATAACTCCACCATTCAGTGGCCAAACAGAGAGAAACTGTTAATTCTACTCGCAAAGCGCAATAAGGCTTTAGTTGAGTTCATGTAGAAAATCGATCCTCAATTGAACCAACGCCCTATCTTAGAAAATAGTACACTAGTATATTAAGAATTGTATTAACTTTTGTAAAATTTAATATTTTAATTCTCTTGTGAACTCTTGTACAAGCAGTTCGCATTTACTATTCCGATCTATTAATACGCGAACTCTATACAGTTTAATATTATATTCCCCCATAATCATCATCCGCATTTTAATTGCCCAAAAACTCCAAAACTAAAAAGAAAAAAGTCTCATGGGAAACGAAACATCTCGTCCTGGATACAGACCAAAGCTGTTGCACAATAGACGAAATAATAAAACGTCCATATTTATGTTCTATTATGTTAATAGTCCAAAAGAAAAGAAAACTAAAAAAGCAGCAAGCCTTTCGGTTCTGCATTTTCCGACAAGAAAATTTTCGTTCTTCAGAAGACACAACAAGAAAACGACGAAAGTAAGAGAAGTTTAGTTCCTTAATCTCATAGGCTAATGGAAGAGATAAAAATATTGCATTGGGAAAAGAAAAATCTAGTCCAGATATATTTTCTCAATATGTTAAATCCTCGAAAGAAAAAGTTTCCTTGGATGACTTTGTTCTTCTCAAGACAGTTGGCAAAGGAAGCTTCGGTCGTGTTATTCTTGTTCGAAAGAAAAATGACGGTAAAATATATGCAATGAAGGTGCTTATGAAAAAGCAAGTTATCGATAGGAAACAATTTGAGCATACAATGGCTGAACGACGTATTCTACAAACTTTGGATCATCCTTTTATTGTTTCTCTAAAGTTTGCCTTTCAAACGACACAAAAATTATTTATAGTTAGTGATTTTTTCAATGGTGGAGAACTTTTTTATTATCTCTCTACCACAGGAAAATTTGGCGAAACCAGATCTAAACTATATTCTGCAGAGATACTATTAGGGTTAGAACATATACACTCTAAAAACATTATCTACAGGTATATTTCTTTCCTTGGATTAAGATCATAGAGACCTAAAGCCAGAAAACTTGCTGCTTGATGAAGATGGCCATATACGAATCACAGATTTCGGGTTGAGTAAAGAGAACGTAGTTGGTGACTCTGTCAAATCATTCTGTGGAACTCCAGAGTAGATTATGTAGTTGTTTTAGTTTTCTTAGATATCTTGCTCCAGAGGTTCTAAGACGTCAATCCTATGGAAAGGCAGTGGATTGGTGGAGCATGGTATATTTCTAGTTGAAATTAGCACTTAGGGAACATTACTTTATGAAATGATTTCTGGATTGCCACCATTTTATGATGCAAATCGAGAAAAGATGTACAAAGCTGTATTGAAAGCGGATTTAAAGTTTCCAAGCTCCATGTCTGCTGAAGCTCGTTCTATTTGTAGATCGCTGCTAATCAGAGATCCTGTACATAGATTGGGATACAAAGGAGCAGGTGAAATTAAATCTCATCCCTTCTATCGTGAATTGGATTTTGAAAAAGTGTTGAGAAAAGAGTATACTCCACAGTTTGTACCGAAAGTTCAGAGTATTGAGGACACGTCAAACATAGATAAGACGTTTACCCAGATACCAGCTGGTGTTACCCCAACTCCAGCGGATAGTAAAGTTATTATTGAAAAGGAGTTTGAGGACTTTACTTTTGACAATGAAAAATTTCTTTCGAATGGGGATCATGTCAAAGAAGTGGAAGCCGTAGTTCAAGGGATGAAGGAGATGGAGCTAAATCGAGGGACTTCCGCACAGCCTTTACAGCAGAATTAAGTTTCAGTTTGCATGTGTGGAGCTGGAAGTTGAATGGGTAATTTTATAAGTGGTATGAAGAGAACCATGCCCACTAGCTAAATTATTTTCTTCGTTTAGCTATATATAAATTAAACTTTGAATTTATCTTGTACAAGAACAGGTTTAGCCTTTGTAAATAGCGGATAATGCTGGTCCTGTATTTATTGTAATATGGAACTAGTCTATAGAATATTATTATGATGTTCATTCCTCAATAGGAGCCTGTGGTAGCCTTAAGCCTGTTTATAGTGACAACTATGAAGATATTATGTAAGATGAATAATTTGTGTAATTGCGGAAATTAGGTAGTCAAAAATTCATGTGCTCATGTTATTTCTAATGAACATATTGTTCACTCAGACCTATTCTCCTAGTAGATTTGCCCAACAGTAGAAAATTAATTGTTCAACACAGGTCTTGGTATAGTGACAGTACATAATCTTCCAGTTCAATCGCACCAAATCACACGTTTAACCTTGGCAATGTTCTTTTGGAATATACGTTTACACTATATAAGGCTCTTGAGTTTTCATCCTCAAAAAAAATATAGAGCTGTTAGAAATAATTATGAGTTTACAAAATTATTATTATATATTTGTTGTCAGTAAAAATTTAGTACTTGAGCATACTCAGGGTTGATAGATGATTATACCAATATAAAAGCTGAGGATTCCCTCATCTAGACGGGCTCTTCCTAAACAAATAGAGTTGCAAAATCCAGTATTTACAGGGATCAGCTAAGCTTCATTATCATCCAATACTCTCATGTAAAACTTAAGTCAAAGTTCTTCATCCATCCGTTTTTGAATACTTGAGTTGTACTTGCTTCGCTAATAATTCAAGGTTTTTGAGCACCTAGGTGTATAAGTGAAACATGCTGATACAAAACTAGTAGCAACCCATTAGTTTAAACTTTTTTAAAGGAACAAAATATTGTTCATGTCGAGCCCAATATCCATTCTGAATATTTCCTACTCCTCACTACAAATAAAATTTATGATTGTTTGTCTCTCGAAGACCAATGTTGAAAAAAAGAGATGAAATAATTCATAAATCAGGTATTAATTTGAAGCAATATAGCAAGACTTAATAAACACATGTTTCGCTATCCATATTGTGGATTTGGTATAATGGAGGGTATAAAGATTTCTTGAAAAGGGTCATGCTCAAACTTGATCTTCATGGAAGAACTATTCCATTAGTTTAAGCATATAGTTTTTATTTGATCAATATATTCTTCCAGAGCTCTTAATGGGGTTTTCAGTTATGAAAAACTTAAATAAGTGTTCATTGCAAGCCTCGTCCCTCTTTGCTCTTATTAAATTTCTATTACAATAAAATAAATTTAGTCTGTTTGGAGCTAATCCTGGGAGTCTTATCTTACCCCTTTCCAGATTATAGCGTATTTTGTGTCATGGAACAAGCCATTTAACCCCCTCTTTCTCCCGAAAAAGCCTTCCAGAAGAGCAGATGATAGCCATATCACTTTGAAAGAGTAATAGCGGTGATAGAGTGGAAATTCAAAGTTCCAATATATTTGTGCTGTGGCTCAAGCTTAAATATTATAATTGCAACGGTATTATAGAGGATATAGTGCCATAATGAATTTTAGTATATTCGTCATTGGTAATATGATACCCTATTGTCAAGCTGGGCTGATGCAGTAGATCCTTCATTCGACTTTACTCTCAACTAACTCATCCATTTTTCTCCTTTACTTGATGATGAGTCCTACAAATAGAGCCTTGAAACTAAATTTAAGTGTAAAGTTTGAAATAATACTTATCTAGCTCGTACAATATACTAAGTTCTCCTATTTATGGCTGAATGCTTGTGCCAGTAGCTATACTACCGGCGATACATAATCTATTGAAACTTACAAATATTACAAATAAACAAGGGTACTTCCGTCCTGACATATAGTGAGAGGGATTCAAGTCAATTATATTTATATTCGTGTTGCCATAACACGTAGGATATACATGATAATCATTAGCACACTTGCTCCAATGTAATTTCAAAATATCTTTTGCATATATTATTTCGAGGGTTCCACGACTATTTAGTTTTTTCTGGGTCTTAATAATGTACATTATAAGAATTCAACCACACGACAGAAATGTAATTTCAGCTATATTTGTGTAGGCTCAAAAGAGGCAACCCCACTCCAAGATTTTCAAATAATACTTAGTTAACGAGATATGTGTTTATCAAATGGAATACTCTAGAAAAGTAGAAATAGGATCAGATAATCACTGGCCTCAGATCAAATAAAATACAAATTATATAAGAGTTCCTTGTAGTTATACTCTTGAAGCGACACTCAAGAATGAAGATAGTTAGATAGATAAAACGTAGTATGAATCATCTAGAAGAACAAAAATATTGTGTTAGTACCAATCAAACACCAAAATATTAAGATTAATACTTCAGAGTTTCGTAATATTAATTGAAATAACTCAAAGAAAAATAATTTCATAAAAAATGGACACTTCGGGAACTCTGATTACCAATCCTCAAAAGATACAAATAATTCAAATTTTCTTGAGGATGCAGCTTGATTCAATAGCGAGGTCAAATATTGTGGCACTGGAAATATACTTGCACATACAGCCATGGTTATTGACTCAACCTTTGAGCACGAAGTGAGAGCACGGTTACTGTGTGAATAGAACAGTTAATACTAATGTTGTTTCAACTTTTATTGGGAAATGATATTAAAAACACAATTTACTATCTAAGAACGATTTAACGACAGATGTTAACTACAATAAGAAGATCACAGATATTCTCAACGGGCCAGAGGTGACATGTTCAGCTGTAGCGGTGGATGGCATGAATTGACTATATCTATTTTGTTCTGAAATGATTGCACTTGCATGCATTCCTAAGTATATAAAAACGCAACAAATGATGGAAAGGGTAAATAATACGGCCACAAATACGTCAAATATGCAGAAACATAGTATATGAGCAATAGAAAGGTATGGATGCTTTCCAGCTGGTTTAGAGTTGCCAAAGTTTGAGTTGCTTAGAGAAAAACATAGAAGCGCTTTTCGAGTATTTTTTCGCCTCGTAATAATTACAAATGTTAAAACGGAGCTAATTAAACCTTGAAACACTGAGATTTAAGCATCGTAGGCTACTTGGCAGTTTAGTAATACAACGAGCAAACTTAGATTCTAACTTGGAAGCATTTCCTTATATTTGGGTACTTAGATAAAATATCTGATTAAAGTTGTATATAGGCGGACTTCTATAGTTTTTTATCAATTTCGGTTGTGATAGGCTTTCTTGTTGTGATCTTTTTTATTCCTGATCAAGCTTTGACATGGTCAGGGACTGATTGAAACTTATTATGTGCCTTTCTCTTCTTGTAGTATTAGAAATATAATTAACTATTATAAACTTAATTTTTAATCTTTCAATATAAGGTAAATAACATTTATTAATATAACAAAATACATTTTTCTTTTTATTAAGCTTCATGTGAGTATCAAAGGTACTCATAAAGGAGCTAACTTCGTGAGCCAAAGGAAAAGAGGGACGTTGACGGAAAATGGAAGCAAAATAATATATTCAGACTAGAAAGATCACGAAAAAGAATCAGAAACCGACAATTCATTGGAACAATCTGGTAAGAGATTGCAAATTGCTTAGGAAAATACTTTGAAAGACAGCTTGACTTAGATTAGCTTTAATATGCCAAGGTAATTCTGGCGTAATATCTAGCTTCCTGTTCTATCTTGTAATCTCATATCTATTTAAACCATTACATTTTCTCTTAATCACAATAAAATCATTCTCACTAATCCAGAAGTTGTTAACTTATTTGAACTTCATAATTTAACCCCTCAACTATGTACAGCGGTGTCGCTTCACAACAGTAATTAATAATTATTTGTTTTCTACTTTAAATTCGACTACGAAAGAGATATTTGGAGCAATAATGTGCATAAAAAAGTCTTTTTCATATTTTTGTCAACTTGACGACACGACATGTATCGCATTTTCTCTATTAAAGTCAAGTAATAATCATGGTTCCTTTAATAAAGGTTATTAGTTAAAAAAATAACGAATAAGAAATAAATCTGCTTAAAGTAATAAATAGAATATAAGAAAATTAAATTTTAAGGAAATTGGTTCCCAGATTGAACACGCGTTTTAGCCTTAGCTTAACCGGCACCCAATGAATACGGAGTCTGTGACGAAGGAACTTTATAATTGGAACAGAAAAACTCAATAGAGCATTACCTAACGATCAATGGCTCAACAATGGAAAGAAAAAGGGAATGAATTTTTTGCTCTGCGTGCTTATGGTTCTGCTATACAGTCATATTCAAAAGCCATCGCCCTCATACAAAAATCTAAGAGATTAAATGAAAAAGGAATTGAGTTATTTAAGTTATTTAGTAATCGGGCAGCAGCATATCTCAAGTATGGAAAAGCCCAACTTGCTCTTCTCGACGCTGAAGAGAGCCTAAAGTTAAACCCAAAGTTTGGAAAGGCTTTCGGTAGAAAGGGAAGAGCTCTATATGATCTTGGTAAATATCAGGAAGCAATGGATGTATATGAAGAAGGTTTGATGGTTGATAAGACAAACAATTCGTTGCGTGAAGGTTTTCGAGAATGCGAAAGGAAAAAGGAAGAAGTAAGAAGAGAAGAAAATGATGAGTATGACGAAGATACTCCCAATAAATCTGAAGGTCCTCAAATGAATGAAGATGCCGACCTTGATGCATTTTTAGAGGAAGTTGAGCAAACTCCAAAGGAAAAAATTGTTTTGACTTTTCCGAAAAAGAGCTTTTCTATAAATCACACAAAACAGACAGAAAAATGGACCTCAGCGAATCAAATTGACCGCTTACTGCAAGATAATTTCAAATGGTTTAATTTGAATCCGTTTGAAGTATTTCAACTTCCACATACTGCTACTGAAGATGATTTAAAACGCAGATACAAGAAACTAAGTCAACTTATACATCCAGATAAACAACGTGATAAGAGTAGTAAAAATCTAGAAAGAGCCCAGTTAGCGTTTGATGAACTCAGAAAAGCAAATGTAGAGCTTCGGAATAAGAGTATGAAAGATTTAGTTGTGAGGACAATCACCGGCTGTATTGAAAGAGTACGATCTACACATGAGAGGTTATTAGAGAAGGGTTATTATACTGGAAAGGCTAAGAATGAAGAAGAAATGAAGAAGGAGTTGTTAAAGGACGCTGAGGTGGAAATTCGAAAAGTTTTCGCTGAAAGAGAGATGAATCGATTGAAGTCGGAAGGAATGAAAAGAAAGTATGAACAAAGGGAAAGGGAGCAAAGGAAAGAGGATTATGAATATTGGCAAGGTATAAAGAATCAGGAAGTTAAGTTTCGTAAAGAGCAGGAACGAAGGTTGAACGATTGGGCAGAGTTTGATAAGAAGTATAATACCAAACCTAAAAAGACGAAGGTTCAGAGTGAACCTTCGAAAGAGCGAGAAGAATTCTTAAGTAAACACAAAGGAAAAGCTGGTGTAGATGCCAGTTATAGGGCTAGTTGGAGATGACCAGAAATCCCTAAAATATTTATATATTACTCAAATTAAAGTCTACTACCCTATGTAGTTGATACTTTACTAGCTTCTACTTCAGAGATGTTTTCATTTGCAACATCAGATCTTGTGAGCACTGTAACCATTCTAGCAACTAAAGTATCACCCGTGATATTAGTCAAAGTTTGGATTCTAAACATAAATAAATAAAACAAAATACCTTGCCATTAAAAAGTCAATTCCAATAATTATACCAAAATTCTGTGGGGTTCCAGTTGTATTAAAAACAGTGTTAAATGCTGTGATTGCAGTTACAAGACTTGCACTTGGAACAGGTGCCGATCCTGCAGTTCCCAAGGTTCCTACTACAATAATTAAAAAGTACGTAGCAAAGTCAAGTTGTTCTTCTAGCCCTCCAGCAATTGCCAAGTAGACCAAAGTAGGAGGAAAATACAATCCAGTGCCATCCATATTAATTGTTGCACCAATTGGTAGCACAAAATCTCTAATTGAGTTGGGTACAAGACCTGTTTCTGTAACGCATCTAAGAGTAACAGGAAGAGTAGCTGCAGATGAAGAAGAACTGAAGGCAAAAATCTGAGCTGGAATTACATAGCGTAAATATGAGTAAGGATTGGATCTAGTTACGAGAAAAAATATTCCAGGATAGACAATTGTCCAGTAAGTTGCAAATGCTGAGAGAGAGGCTAGAAGTAGTACTCTAACGTCATTTAAAGTAGTTTCTAAGTCTTCTTGACCTCCAAGTGTACTTGAAATTAAAGAAAAAACAGCAATTGGTGTCAAGAATATAATCCAGGTGATAATTTTTGTTAAAATATCATTCACGTCATCTAAGAACTCAATGAGTAATTTAGGTTTCTTGCTTAAACTCTGTGAAGCAATTCCAAAAACAACACCAAACATTACAACCCCAAGAAAAGCTCCATTAGCAAATTCTTCAACAATATTACTTGGCACTAACTTTCTAAAAATTCCATCTTGTAGAGTTGCACTGAAAGTGTAAGTGTCAATCACCCCAGTTTCCGCTTTTACCAAGTACTCATTAGGATCCACAATTTGAATTTGACTTGAATTTGTTACTTCATCTGAACAAGAAAGTGATCCATCTAAAGTAACTGAAACAAAACCAAGGTTCTCAGGACACTCAAGGATAATAAAGGTTTCGGTTTGTTCACTCACTCTTCTTGCAAACTGATCTTTAAACAAAGCAACAAAAGTTAACCCAACAAGTGAAGCAATCACTGTGGTTAAAAGGTAGAGAAGAATTGTGTACTTTCCTACTACACCTGCTTTACCAGCCTCCATCATCTGAACTACAGCGAGAATGATGTTTACAAAAATCATTGGGAGAACAGTGCAAGTAAGCGAACGAATAAAGAGATTTCCAGGGAGTCCAACCCAGGAAACTACATCCGGATGGGCTTCAATATTTGAAAGAATGACCCCGGTTCCAATTCCTAAAGCAGCTGAAGTAATAATAATAGCAGTTGCTAATATTTGCTTCCTAATAGATAAGTGTGGTGTTTCATTCTTTTCATTCTCTATTGTGTTTGTCAAACGCAGTGCAACAGTTGCATCAACCTTTTCAGTTTCTAACCCTCTTATTTCTTTTTCTACTTGTGACATAATAATTCTCTTATTTTTTTCTAAAGGGACATCTGTTTCTATGGTTTGTACTCACTACTCAGTTGACAAAGGTAAGAATAATATATTCGACTTTAAGAAGACTCAAGACGTTTTGTCTTAATATTTCTCTACAACCAAATGAACCTTTGGTCCGTGGTTTTAAGGATAAATAAAGAATCCGCGTATTTGTTACCGAGAAAACACATTTTTTAGAATATTGTCCTTGTCGTTTGAAAACTTTTCTTATGATGACGCTGAAAAGATTGGTAAAGATAATTCATCAAGTATTGTTTCCCCAATATTAAGGATTACCAGGGAATTCTATCAACCTAAGATACATGTGTATAACAATACCAGGGAAGTACTTGAATTCAGAACTGTTTCACCGTTACATTTCAGCTAATACAAAGGAGAAACCCATTAATAGTCAAACATGCGAAACTGGAGCATATAGTTTCTTATCGTGATAAACGTTAACTATCGTGTGTTCCGTTACGATAAGAAACCCTAATGCGGTAAGTAGAGCAAAAATAACAATGTTTCGTTGCAGATATAACAATAGAAAAAACATGGCTATTTGTAAGCGATAAAGGAAAGTCACCTCACCAACTACTTATCCACTAATAACAAGAAACCGAGATTGACTCAACAAAACAGCCTTGAGTGAAGACTTGGGTGTATTAACTTCAATGAAGCTCACCAAAACAGTGTAGCAACTCGAGTTGCTCGTTCCATGATAACCTTTATTCTAACTTAATTAATGTAAATTTTAATAATGGATTATTGAAAATTATTCTCCCCACATATGAGATTTTGCTTCCTATGAACTCATCTAAACCTTCGCTTCAAGCTGTCCCTTTGTCCGCAGTTTACCTCGAATATTGTCAGAAAGGAGGAACTAAAGTAGCGACATGTTCCAGGAGATGGATGCCACTAGGTAAGAGGGGAAACGCAATGTCTTCGGAGTTTCACGATTAAAAGCAAAGACCTAGGAGAGAAAGAGGCAGTAATTGTTCAAACTAAGTTGAACAACCACTTAAGAATTGCAACCCGATGAAGAAATGGGCACTTTGTGAAGATATCTATTAACCAATTTCGATGAGAGCTCTCTGTAGTAGGATCTAATTTCATTATTCCTCTGCGTTGAGTGAGGATAGCTTACAACTTCCATTCTTTCTATACCAGCATAATTCAGCTATAACGAACCAAAGGTACCAAACAGAAAAAACTTGAAAAAAACGCCACAGGGCTTTCTACATTAGAGTTAGAATATGAAAATTTCAAGAGTCGGACAAACTTGAAAAATCAGAAAGGTGAGAAAGTTACCCCTCTTAAACTATATTGCAAAATGCGAGAATATCTTTGGTGGAATAAGATCAATAACAGCAAGATGGCTGATCTAGAGCTAGATTTGGGCAGAATAGAAAAAAAGTTAAAAAATATTAAAAAAAAGGTTCCTAATAGTGCTGAAAAGGCAGCATCGCATAAAGGAATATGGATAAAAAACCCTTAGGAGCTAACCACAGAAAAAGACGTCTGAACCACGTTCACCATACTCTCTAATACATACCAATAAATCTTGAAAGACTGGGTACATGGAGCTCCACGTCTAAGGTGCGTAAAGTACATTTTGGGGGCAACGCATGGAAAGTCAAAAGCAGAAGCAACTATGGATGCAACCGCTAAGGGTCAAGGCAATAACTAAAAATAACATTAGTCTACTCAGCCTTTAATGAAACACTTTTCTTTATTAGAATTCTGTGATTAGGCATCGGGTTTGATGAAAATAATCAATAATTATTTGATATTTGCTTTTTCATAATTATAAATAACAGCGCTGTGATTTTGCTTAAAATCAAATTGTTCTGATTTTATCATGATCATCAATAGTAAAGATGGACTATACGACCCTGTCTTAAGTAGTCAAAAGTTTCCTACATAATTCCTGTAGCGTGGATAAACCTTTAAAAACTGACACTAGAACATGAGAATAATCCAGTAATAGGATGTGGCTAGGCCATGTGACTGATTTTTGAAGCTTTGAGTATGATGCAAAAAACTAAACAATATTTAATTCTTGATTCTTTACTCCAGGGCCTTATGACGCCACGTAGTGATAATCATTTGATTGTTAATTTACAATCAAAATGGTTGGGTAATTACCAAAATATACCAATGAGAGTAACATGGGAAAAGTTATTATTAATAAATCATTAATAAATTAAGTCGGATCCATACCTGTGAGATAGCACATTAACTATTTTGAAAGTTAACAAACCTAGGGATGATTATTGACTGCCAATAGTGACATGCATGTTGATAAAGTTAGCAGAATTCGATTGGTTCTACCTTTGAGTCTATTTTCAGGAAAAAAGGTTTAGTTTGGTCATATTGTTTTTATTACAGCCTGACTGTAAGAAACTTTTAACAATTAACTGGGCAATACTATTAAAATTTCCTTTCTTAACTGCAGGACACTCATATAAAATGGATTTCGTGACGCAGAAATAATTTGGGTGTACACTTAGCACTGATCATATGGCCTTATTAGGAAGATTTTCATCCGGGAAAAGAATAAAATAGAAACTAATGGTTCATTGAAACCATGTCCAGGTGACCCAAATCATTATTATTATTCAATATATAGCAACTTCTGCCGAAATCAAGGATACTGCTCGCTACTGTATTTGATACCAGGACTTCCAGATAAATTAATACCAGTTTGGTCTGATCTCTCTTGACCGTATATTCGCTACATGTCTAATGATGTTTAGTTTTACTCGTCAATTCTTGCTATGATTTAGAATATACAGACAATACCAACTTCCCTGCCTTTGATGCACACATCATGAATGTGGAAAAAAAGGAATGAAAGGTAGAGCTAAATAATCAACTCAACATTATGGAGCCTTCGGTGACTAAAATTGAATTTTTCAAGGGGGGTGTTTAATGCAATAAGTTTTCTCTAAGTTTCAGAAGCTCTATGTGCTTATTTGTCTAGAAATATGTGTACTGGGAGTTTTTCCTAAACTCCGATAAAGTTATTCGTGAGTGTACTGGTATCTACTATATTGGAAGGTATTTGCGCAGGTAGGATATTGGATGATATATTGCATGTGTGTGGAATTCTCTGAGCAGGGTTTTAAGGTCAGCGTTTATGATATATGTTGTCTTCATGATTTGAATATTCTTAAAGAAGGTTTACAAGTTTTGTATCGATAGCAGTCTTTTAACTTTTGTGAAAAGAGCTTTATAGAACGATCCTATTGGAAGCAACTTAATTTTAGAAATACTCTTTCTATCAGGTATTTTATAGTTATTTCTTTATTGCTGGTGCAAGGGAGCTTCTGTGTATATTTTAAAGAGGGTTACATAAGGAGATGTTTGAATGAATTTTTTGCAAGAATCCATAAATAATCTGCCAAATCTGTTAATTTCTATCATGGTATTCAGTATATTATTCATTGTGTCAAGTTGAGTTTCTATATGATGTGTTTTATCATGAATGGAACTCATAACTTGTTTGCTTCTTATTTTATTCCCAACTTCTTTTTATACTTAAGGCTAACTTCACTGTTTATATAAAAGAAAATGATATTTCTTTATCCATTATCTTGAAGGCCCTCGCTTACTTTATTTGCTCAAATAAGAGGTTTTTTGGTTTGTTAGGTATGCCTAGATCTCTTCTATGGGGATATTTAGATTCAAAGAAACAATTTAAGGGGTATAATTTAAATAAATCTATTATTCAGCTTTGAAAGATTGTCCTTCACATTGTACCCGAGACCATCTATTAAACTTTTCGAGGCATAAGAACGTTTCAATATCTACCCAATTCCTACCGATGGGTTTATTGAGAAACCAAAAAAGTTTATCAACCCACTTCAAACATTTTGCAAAGAGTTCCTGAGTACTATTTAAGGGGTGATACCATCCATTTTTTTATTTGAGCCTATAAATATGGAATCGCTTTACTTTTAAATTTTGAATGATTAAGACCAGGTAGCTTACATAACTAATCGTGTATCTTTTATTTTATTTTATAGGTTAGTGATATCAAATGGGATATTGGTGAATATTTTTGACTAAGGATATTAGTAAATGGGTCATGTGATACATTTCTAAGAAAAGTTACCAGATACTATTCATGGTCGTTACAAGGTTACCTAAGACTACTCAGTCTCAGTGAATTGGCAAGGGGTTATCGTTACTCTGCAGGGGCTACTGTGAAATGTAACTACACATTTTGAATTACGCCCATCTTAAGAGATGTTCAAGGAATTGGTAGTTAAGAATATTCCGATTAAAATTTCAAACAGAGTATGATTTGAGTCAGTTGGCTTAATAAAGAAGCACAGGTTTTATTCTCGGCGATAGGTATAATATTAAAATTATATCATTTAGTCTGAAATTGCACTTTGAACGTTCAAATTTTGCTCATAATCTACGACAGGATACAAAACTTAAGTAATAATGAATTAGAAACATATGATTGAATACATGTGGGAGATTTACAATAATTGCGAGAACAAAATGGTACAAAGTTAGCAAATACAATAAAAATACATTTTAGGATATAATAAAGTAACAAATTGAATAGTCTATAGCCCTGGATTCTTTAATTTTAATCAGAGTTTCCTGAAATAATTCCTAATAAAAAAATCTGAATGATAAAAGTTGAAGTTACGGGAAACCACATCCGTCTAACTAACGAGTAGATGTGTTCAGTTACGAACTATTCTGTACAAAAATTTGATTTCAGATAATGAAATATTCAAATTTATCAAAAAAAATAAGTTTGAGTGTTCAAGAATAAAAATTCAAGGGGAAATGGTATTCAAGCCAATGTCAATTTTGGAGATATACTGGAAACATGATTGCGCTACTTTCAGTAATGAAGGAAGGGGAGAAGCTGAAAAATATAACTCATCTACTATTCTATTTGCCTTCACTTGAGGCTTAAAATTTATTTTTAACAGAAAAATAATTGTATCCAAAGAGACAAAAAATATTTTATTATTAAGATATCTTATAAATTTTCTGTTCCATAACATTTATAGCTTGTTATAAATAAGTATCTATGCTAGATATAATGTATACGAATAGCTATCTATTCTTGACATTTTGTGTTTTGGTAGTCAAGTTTTATGTAAACAATATAATTCCAATAATATGTCTAAATACGTCCCTTGCCTTCTTTTAGTTAAATAGAGTTCCTAATGGATGAAATTAGATACACCTAGAATAAAATATTCTATCATACAATAATAACTTAATTTTTAATTTTAAGCTTACTCCATCTTAATCATGTAGTGTGAAAATGGTTCCCTACCAAAATCTTCCAGTTATTTAAAATTTTCTCCTACTAGATATCTCTTGGTAAACCATGAGATACATAAAACTTAGATAAGAGACATTACACTAAAAGTTAAAGTCACTTTACCATATCCAATTTACTATATTTTCTATTGCCATTAGAAATCCTTCTATAATAAATAATTGGAAATTGCATAAGTTGGTTATGAGTATTTTCATTTTATATTTTACATAGGTATATTTAATCAACCATGTATCTTTATCTTTAGATACCACAGACATTTTAAATAAACAAAAATGAGAGGGGGGAAAATACCGGCTTAGGTTTATTGACACATGTGCCAAAAACACGCGCCATTCTATATGTCCAATTTCAAATTGCCCAAAACATGGTCTATCAGCATCCAAAAAACAAAAAACCAATAAATAAGAAAATAATCACAATTTGTGAAGAGTGTTTTTTCACGAAAACAACAGTTGAATATTATAGAGAAGGGGTTTGGGGATATGGATTTGTTCACAAAAAGAACTGCTGAATATTTTGGAGAATGAATTTGTGCTTTTGTTTTATTGAAAAATAATTAGGAAAAATATTTAAAATATGCTGTGACATTTCTGTCAATAACACTAAACTCGAATAATGTAAGTTTGATTTCAACACAAATCTATATCTTCTCAATTTCAGTATTCAAAATTAATGATCTTAAGCCTCTAAATACGTTATATCAGACATGTGTTTTCAAACTTATTCATATTTCAACGAATAAATTTTCAAGATATAGAAAAATATTTTAATCCGTCTACATCTTCTTCGAGGGGCGAGTGGGAAGGCGGCGAGTCATGGTGCCATTTTAAAGGTGTATGATGACTGAAACTTAGAGGTTAGAGTTTAATAAAAACAATTACTTAGCTGCAAAAAATAAACATAAGAATATACTTTTGCATAGAATTTTCAACTATTTCTCTCTACCTGATGCCTTATAGTGCGCTTATTCTTGTTTCTAGATCCCTTTATAGTGTTTCTGTGGGAAATCAGGATTTTCCGCAACGCTGATTTAGACAAAATATGGCGAATAATAAATTTAAGAAACTGGTATGACCAATCATGATAAGAGGAGTATCTGATTCCGGAGTCAAGAAACCTGAACTTTCCATCTTTTACTAGAGGTTATTTAAGTTTTAACTGGGAAATAACCCGAAGCTATGTATCAAACTCTTTTTTCATATGGAAAATTTGAAAACAAAGAAGTCGTTATGAGTACCGACAGTGCTCGGGTAAGTGAAAGACAATCAACATTCAATGAAGCTCAGGATTTCAGAACAATTACGATCGCATCTGCGGATGTTGACCGTTTTACTTTTGATAAGCTCGGTTTTATCGAGAAATCTACCCTAACTGTCAATACAAACTACCTTTAAATGAAGAAGGTAAGCAGCAAAAGAGCGGATTACCCCAAAAAAAACAAGTTTCTCTAAGCTAAACTTGTTAATTACAGATATTTCTAAATACAAATACGTCTACAAAAAATTAAGAACTTGTCAACTATTAACAGGGACATGGACAAAGAAGTAGAATATATATATCCTATGGAGATAGAATTTTGGTTGTTAAAACTAACCTTAACTATAAAAGTTACCATATATTTTAGTATCTATACACTACAAGCAGGAAAAAGAGAAAATTATACACCCTTTTCTATCCAGACCCCCAAAACATATCTCAACCAAACTGAAAAAAAGTGTCATGATCAAACTAGGTGACTGGGATGTTAAAATACGAAACAACGAAGTGGTAAATAGCCGCGGATATAGATGATCTACCACAATAAAACAAGCTGGAAAATAATTTGTCACTTCATGAACAAGTACAACCTGGCTATAATTAATTCGTATTTTGCTATAGGTGCAAAGAAATTCAACAGTCATGTAACACACTACCCATAAAGCAAAAGCAATAATAAATGAACAAGAAAGGATTTCATAATAAAATGTAAGAGCAGCTCCAAATTATTCCGGTAGATACGGTAAAAGAGAAACTTAGGAGAAGAGATCCAAAATAAAACAGATTTTGATCATCAACCAGTAGGAGCACTAGTCCCCCAGAAGCTCAGAAAAATTATCGAACAAGAGTCAAGATATGCATTGGAATTGTAAATAGTTCTATACATATGTTAAACTTCTTTGCAACTGTTATACTTGAGTCATTAAAAATTGAAATGCACTAAAAAGATCTGTTTCATTTCTTATCAGTCATAAAAGATAATCAATGGCTTTCACGAAGTGATTTTAGAAAGAACACCAAAGTCTACCAAAATTTGAGACAACAATGTTATATCCACTGGAAACCATTGTAGACAAATTAGGACAATGTCATACCCATAAAATAGAGTTTTAGTATTAAAATGTAAACTGTTAATAAGAATGGGTTATTTTACTGTAGTCTTTTACAGGGTGATCATAATTGTATCGGTGGTATTTTCTGAAATGCAGTATAATGGCTATACATTTTAAATGAAGTCCTCTAGATGCTTAACCACTATTTTCCATACCCCAAGCTAGATTTACCACTTGATTGTACTTTATTTTATGCGATTAAGTTAATATATAGTATATAAAACCCATGATTGTCAAAGATGATGCATATAATATTTGATAGTTTTGTTAGCGAAATCTTTATCTAATACCATATTTTCATTTACCATGCACTCCGCTTTAAAAATTGCCTGCAACTATATTTTTTCCAGAGTATTTGACAAGATTAGCTACTTTAAACCATAAGAAATGTCAGTTTAAGGGTCCCTTTAAATGAATTTAGTGATCTTTTAAAAAACATACATTAAAATGTAACATCACCAAACAAAATTGCTGAGATAACCTGATTCTTTTAAGATATTAGAAAACTGTAAAACTTGAATTTTGAGTATTTTGTTAGAATATTTTTACTCCAGTGGAGCCTAACTGATACAAATTTTGCTGAGAAGAGTCAAATCTCCAGTATCTGCCAACTTAGAAATAGCTTATCTCTTAGCTTTGGCATAATACAAGATACCTTTTATCGAGCCAAGTCCTAATATCTAGTATATGAACAATTTTTTGATACTGTTTTCAAGGGCATTTTTTTTTGTTTAATTAACGTATTTGTTTAGTTGAATCTTGTTTTTGTCAACTTCAGTAAGTGCAACATCTCAAAAATACTCCTCTAGGGCTTAATCAAACCTCACCGATTAAAAAAAACTGAACTTAGGCTTAGAAATAAATTTATTTTCTTACTTAACTATTCTGCAGATCCATCTCAACAATGTGTTCTGTTTCCAAGATCTCAGAAACTCTTAAGGATTCTTCTAAATTTCAAACATTCCGGAATGGGTGATACCAAGCAACGAAACACTGTGAACAATAACTTTCAGCTCAATTTAATAGAACTCAATAAATGCCCGAAATTTTTAGAGAGAATGGTCTGAGAAACTCTGTAATAAGTGGAGCTATTAATATATGACTTAAATTAAGTCGAATTCAAACTCAACCGTACAGCAGCCAATACTGGGTTTGTACTCCTAATTACACAAAAAATCATAGTTGGGAATTTAACAAGAAAACTTAATGTTTATTCAATATAAGAAATAGTATGGTTGAAACTTTTATCATTTTAGTTTTACAATTCTATGTCATATTTTTGGAATTTCTAAACCAAAATGTGAATTTCCTAGGTTTTACCCCTGATAAAGTGCTCACAGAACGAAAATAAATACTTTTGCATCAGTGATCTACCTTTAATGCAATTAGAAATATATTTTGTGATGATAAAAGAATGTATTAGATACGTTCTTCTGGCACAATTAAGTCAGAAAGGAAAAAAGTTTCTCTTGCAGAATATCCTACTTAAATTTTCAATCCAAAAGGCTATCTACTAGCATTGTAAATAGTAGAAGACTATTAGAATATAAATTTATATTTCTGTTGAATCAAGGTTTAATTCATCTAATGGACCTTATACTTATTCAGTAAATCACATCTTGTTTATTTAAGGGGTAACACATAATGTTCATTTGGGCATTGCCAGAGTTTACTCAAATGGGAAATGCATAATGAAGAAATAAACTTGACAATTGATATTAGGAGTACTTAGTTTTCATCTTAGCTCCAGAATTTGTTATTTTGGTAAAACTTTTCAATTTTTTTTTTGGTATTCGAGTTTTTCATGCCGTGTTTATATTTGAGGTCAATTTGACATTACCCTAGAAAGAATCTCTCATGTATCCTTACGAAATAACGAGAGAGATACTTTCGATAACTTCCGAAGGGAATTCTCCTGAATTCAATATCGCATTTAGGGTTCTTTAACAAAACGGTATGACCGTTAGTTAACGGTAAAGATTTTGTTAACTCTGCTTACCGTTATTACCGGCAAGCAAAATTTTGGTATTTTCTTTACCGTTAGTTACCGTTTATACTGTTAAAGAACCCTAATCGCATTTCAGACGGAAAAATCTTCTATCTGAAAGACAGCGGTTCTAGAACCAGCAAAGGTCGGACTCTTTGACTCTGTATTCATGCTTTTTCAATATAAAACCGACAAACTAATTCTAAACAATTCACATAACCTTTAACTACAATATTGTAAAAGAAAGAAAAATGTTATCAACTTTAAGAGAACAGGATCCGTTGTTTCTCACGCTACCAACATGGCTTATCCTTATCTCATTCGTGCACTACAGGTCTCTTTCAAAGAATATAACTGAAGATGAAGGAGAAGATGGTGATGAACTAGTTCAGGTGCACGGTGTGCCAGTTAAGTTTACGAAAACAAAGAGAGGAAGGGTTCAGTTTGATGCTTTTGGTTTGGCACAGTATTGTCTACCTTTGTTTTCAGTGGGAGCAGAGTTCTTAGTTGTCTTGAACAATCAAAGACGGTTTTTCAAGCTCAGGCCTCCTTTAGAGAGATTCATGGTGACCTTGTATTTTACGTTTCTGATCCTGCCGCAAGTTGATCACTTTATGCCCCTGGATTTTGCCAATCCAACAAGGAAGGAACAGACGAAGTATAGAACTGGAAAAGATAAGATATATCGTGTTCCTTTGTATATTTGGACATTTTTGGAGGTGTTAATTACTTTCCAAAACATAAAAATCCTGTTAAGAACGAAGATGAATCTAGTCGACAAATTTTTCTTGGCGCAACAAACAGCCTTTTGGAATGGTGCCATTGGAATCACGATTGCACATGAGTTGGTTCATAAATCAAGCAAACTGGAGAAGTTCTTAGGTAACTTACTGCTGTGCAACGTGAATTATATGCATTGGGGACAAGAGCACTTGGATGGCCATCATGCCCATGTAGCTACACCAAAAGACCCAGCTAGTGCGAAACGAAACCAAACTGTGTATTCCTTTTTCCCACAAACCTTTCTGGGCTCACTCAAGTCTTCTTGGGATATTGAAAATAAGATGCTGAAAAAAAAAAAGATATCGAAGTGGAATGTTTTTAAGAATCCTAACGCGAGAAACTTTCTTTTGCCTATTCTCTATGCATTTGGCATGTCAAGAATCAATAAGACAACTTTTCTGAAGACACTTGGATTATTCTATTTAATGGGTCTCTCCTCGGCTACTTACTTAGAGATTATAAACTACTTAGAACACTATTCACTAGAAAGGAAGAAACTAATTAACTCGAATGGTGAGGAGGAATATGAACCTGTAGATCCGACACACTCTTGGAACTCGCCACATAGAATCTCAAACTCGTTGCTATTCAAGCTACAAAGACACAGTGATCATCATACATATGCACGACGCCCTTATCACCTCTTAAGAAATTTTCAAGAGAGTCCACAACTGCCAACTGGATATCCTGGAATGTTTGCTCTTGCACTAGTACCTCCAGCATTCTTTTGGGTAATGAATCCTTTGGTGAAGGCACACGATGATAACAAAGAGAGAATAAAGCGAGAGGTTGAAAATTTTGGTGAATATGAGTATGCAAAGAGCCCCGAACTTCTAGCAGCAGAAAAACTTGCAAAAAGTAGATTTCACAAGTTCATTTCAATATCTGGAATTTTGGGCTTTTTGTTGTTAAGAAAAATTTTTGCGTACAGAATTGCTCTGCAAGCTGCCCATCACAAGAAAATTGCGATTCGTAAAATGGTTAGCGAATTGACCAAATAAAGGTAACCCAGGCAACTCCTGTACCAATGGTTTAATTTCGCTTGTATCTATATATACTAAATGGTCCTTGCTGCTTCTGAAAATAAGTCTTGATCTCTATTATAATTTAAAATTTAATTTACCCTTCTCATTGAATCTCACATAATGCACGACATGCAATGGGATTAACAATAGTCATTACCTGAGATAGCTCCATCCTCAGGTATAGCAGTTGGATAAGAGGTTGGGTATAGAGTTGGCCATCCTCTTCTTCTTCGTCTTCTATCTCCTCCAAGACCTCTACCAAACCATTTTCTTTTCCAACTATAATCATCCCCTTCTTTCTCATACTTTTCCTGTAGATCTTCTTCACTACACTAACATTTTTCCTTGTAATACTTTTCATATTTACAATACCTACTATTTAACCAATAATCTCTCCACTGACTATTCCCACTGGTTAATCCCCTCGAACTACTTTCATGTTGCTTTTTATTTTTCACGTATACATAAAAAGCTTTACACTCTTCATCCACTTTAACTGTTGGAGCTGCTGAAGGAGTATGAGAAACACTTGATGTAGGTGATTTCGTATCTGTACTAGGAGCATCTGTTGGTTCTCTGGTTGGAAACGAAGTTACAGGACAAACATCAGGAGCCAAAAAACTATTTCCAGCAAAAAGAAAATTTCTACCTTTTCCTACTGGTCCTTGCAGAATTTTGTAAGTTGCAATGAAACTAGAAACATCTTTAAAACGTACAGTGGCAGCTAATTGCTTTACCATTGCAATCGCATCGTTACTATTCTGCGGATTGTTTTCAATAAAACCAGTCACAGTAGACCGAAAAGTTACACAATTTTCGTCATCTGAAACTTCAGCATTAACTTTTGTGTCTTCTTCAAGGTAAAAACTAAAAAGCTCTCCAAACCCAGATCCGCAAACAGTGATTTCTTCAACTGCATTTTCATCACCTGTGTCAAGATCAAAGAAAGTAAAGTCCATGTGATTCAAAGTAGTTCCCTCAAGTTCAAATAAAAGATCTACAGAGAAAGAGTTTCTCAAGTTAATCTGTGGAAGATCAGAAGTAGGAGTTACCAGTCCATTAGGAGGGGCGGAGATTTCATTTCTGAATCTGTACTCGGTTAAATTTCTAACTACAAAATCCACACCTGGAGTGGACACAAGTACATTTGTAAATCTTATTTCATCAGCTTGACAACATTCTTCTCCTCCACATTGTGTGTTAGATGAGGATCCGCAAAACTGCGATGAAAATCCTCCTAGGTTGTTGAAGAGTAGATTGTCAGAGACCATGCGGATTGGCTCAATCTCAGGGGGAGAACACAGTTCTTGTCTATTTATAAGTTTAGATGCTTTTGCCACATTGTATCCCAATAAACTAAAAAAGGTTGGTTTCATTTTTAGGTTTTGATTTGGTTCTGTGTCAAGAAAAAGAACTTCACTGAAAGCTACACTTCGGATGTTTATTCGTACTTTACTGAAGTAATAATATATATCTTTTCCTTATGTTTGTTTCTCAATCCAATGCCATTCATCAATCTGAATACCTATATCCCAGGTGTCGTTTGTTTTCATATAGTGATATCTGATTTTTATTGTATGCCCGGAATGAGAAAGAAACCGAGTTACAAATAGTAATGCAATATTCACCAATATTTACGATCATGCATTAAGATGTGGTTGAGTGCTAAATATTTTAACATCAAATAATAATATCACCACTTGTTGTAGGAAAGGCCATTGGGCCATTTTTCTCGGATACTTTTCCTAAGTGAATATGTCCCTATGATCCTATTTGAGGCACTTCTTTTGCAGAATATATAATTGTAAGAGGGTTCTATATCTCTTATGAAAACCTAAGGATGAGTAAAAAGAACTTGGTTTCATTATTCCCTTCAATTGACAAAATTTTAAACCTCCTAGATAGCACCAAAAAAATTGATTAAATTCAAATAATTGAAGTTTTCTAACTAATATATCGTGGAATATTTATTTGGATAAACGGAGTTATGCTCAATACTAAAAGGACACAACTCAACATGAGACATGACCCAGACACTGGAAAATTAAGGTCATACTCTGAATATTACCTAGAAATCTTAATAAAATGTTGGAATTTCCTGCTTTTATACATTTTGCACATGAAAATATGACCTCATCGCTTTCATAGAACTAAGTGAAAATGCCTTGCATGATCATGGTATTTCTTACTATTTGCTATCATACTAAGGAAACATTAGGCTTAGCTATAGAACATTACGCTGTAGCCTACATAAAAATTATAGAAAGTGGGTAATCATGGGATTGAGCCAAACATCAACTCCGGAGCCAGCTCTGTCTATCCGATTTTTCTCCTTCTGAAGACTCAAACGGTTAAGAAAAATAATTTTGGCAATGGATGCAAGTCTCGGAGCTTCTGTGACACATTTTAACATGCTTAACCCGTGATTTCTATAACTTGGGCTTATAAAATAGGTGGTATCACACTTTAATAGTGGACCTTGCTACATATGTGAAACTCTTAAGTTGCGAAAATAATAATTGTACTAACAAACATCTTATGGCGTGCATTAACCAATTTAAACATTTTGAGTCAATAATAATAACCTTAAACAAAATTTATTAGAAAGACGTACAATGTATAAAATGAAGCACTACCAAAGCTTAGTCAGAAATGGCTCCAAAATAATTGCATATACTCCATTGCTGCTTGGCTAAACCATAGGTTAAATTGTGGGTAAAAACATTTAGGTGAAAACATAAAAATAGCTACAAAAAACATATATATGAGAGTTTAACTAAACCTGACAACATTTTTCAGAGTTGAAGTATTTAGTCATGGCGAAAGATGAAAAATCTAGATGTTTTATATATCATAGTAAACTATACCGTGTAAGTAAGTTCAAGGCGTACGTATATCCTTCCTACGATGCTTGGAGATTTCAGGTACAGTTGTGCTTATTAGGTGGATTTATTTTGGTCTTTGAATTCGGCTCACCATACGACTATATGTTTTAACCAATTTCTTAATTTAATTCAACGTTTCTTTATTTGACTTTATGTTATCACAAGTCTTTCCTAAGGCATCTATATGGGTAAAGTTGGTGATTGGTTATTCTAAAACATTTTCCACAAAAAAAATTGTTATTTCTTTTCTTGAAGCTCAGTGCATTCTTCTGATGCATTAAAACTTGGATGTAGGAAAAAAATATATATAGCGCTATTGATCAAGCTACTTGCCCCAGAGAATAAGCCCAAAAATGTTTGAATCATAAAGAGCTGTATCAAAATGAAGGTATATCTCATTATTTCAGGTAGTATTATGTTACATTCAATAAATTTCTGAAAGTAAATTTTGTGTTATCTAAAATAAATATAAACTAGAGAAACGATCAAATTTGTATAAGGCATTTTGGCTAGACTCACTAAGTTCTTGAGCAAACTTATATCACCTGGAATTTCATTTGAGAGTAATCCTATTATTTGAATATTTTATGAAAGCTATGGACAAGTTAAGCATATTTCCTAATTATTAGTTTCTAAGCCATATGTTTCTTTAGTTAGATTAGGGATACAAATTTGAATATAGGATAAATTTTCACCAAAAAAAATGAAGTTTCCGTCTTGTAGATAGTAATTTATTTTTAAACTTGCTTGAAACCCTAACTGTCGTGTTGAAATAATACAAAATCCCACCCATACTTCCGGAAACATCATTACCCAGGTGAAATTAACAAAACTGTTTCAAACCATACAGGTTTCAATTTGTTCTTTTTGACGGGATTGTTTTTATTTTACACCACAGAAGGATCTATGTCACTACAAGAAGTCTCTTTATTGGCTCATACTTCTGAGTTCGTTAAAATTGGCCCTAAGTAGAGCTCTATAATATCTTGCCACTAACAGAGAATGAAACCTTACTTTCGTATAATCCTCGGATATATATATATATATACGTCAAACTTAGTCATTGTATCAAGAACTCTGTCGTAAATAATTGTGAAGCCATTTCAAAGACCATTTTTTTTCAAAATTAAACTTGTGAGTTTAACTTATTCTGCTTGTGTAGAAGTATGAACCACATTAAATTAAACTGCTAGACGGAAACAACTCAATAAGCGACAAGTTAATGAAATTAAAATAATTGAATCTGCTTTTGAAAGCTTAAGAAACTATAATAAAATACTTCAAGATTGACACAGACTTCGAAAAACTTTTTCTTATATTCAAATTCACCTTAAGGATAATTACTTGACATGGCGTGATTGCTTTGTAACAAAACGTAAATCATAAGAGGTATACCACCGATTCTAAGATAACACAAATCTGTTAGAGGGAATAAATTAGGTACTAAATAATCCTACTTATATAGTTCAAAATGAGGGTTCTTTTTTATCTAGTAATATTTTACCCAATTATAAACTATAGTAAGACAATGAAACGCAACAACTGTGGACTGAAAATAAAGTTTCATGACAATAAAAGAATCACGAAAGAAGTTAATGCTAACTGTTATTTCTTTACTTTCTTGAGCAATATTGGGGTATAAAATTTTATTCAATTCATCCGATATTACCTTTGACAGCTGAAAAACCAAATAAAATATTTGACTATTTAACACTATAATTTTTTGTTTCACTAACATATTGTTCAAAGAGGTTTCAACTGAAAAAAGTTAACTATTGGTAGAAAGTAAACTATATTTAATAACAGTGTATGTAATATATACTTAGTAGCAACTTTGGTCGCCATATGAAAGTTTAAATCATAGTAAATAAGACATGTAGACAAAAGAGATTTGCAATATTTTCTTAACCAATTTCTCCTGACCGGACACAAATAAATCTATTTTGGGAAACGTTTGATAAGGATGAGATGAGGGCGTTTATTTATGAAAACAAAATTAAGTATAATATTCATATGAAAAGTTTTTTTGTTGTTTTAATCCAAGAGATAATATGGGTTTCCTAAATTATCTATAAGGAAAGTCGAACAATTCTCTCAGATATATTTTGAGGTTTATATTCAGTAGAATTCATAAATAATTTAATGACTGTAAAATTAATAATTTGAAAGGTAGTACGTATTTACTTCTAAGAATGTTCTAATAAATCGACATATTATTGATGAAGTAGTGATAAAGTGATGAGACATCTTCATGAAAAGTAAGTCACGACTTAAATATTGTGAACATTTTCCCTGGTCAGTTTTTTAGCTATTGATAATACCGTTCTCATTTTATTTATTGTAATAATAAATTAAAAAACCAAAATTTAAAGAGTTTACAAAACACAAAGGTAAAATTTGTAAACGGTGTCATCAGAAAAAAGAAATTAACGAAACAAACTTGATAAAATATATTAAATGAATTTGGAGGTTCAGATTAGTGACTTTGGTTGAAAATATAATCCGAAAGTTATAAGCGTTATAAAAACTTAGTTTAGCTCTAGAAAATAACCTCTGTGAGCTTTCAAACTCTATTGCAATGAACTAACATTCAAATTATATATATTAGAGAATACTAGGACTAATATGCAGTGGTCCCAGGAATTGACCTTTGAAACTAAATTTGAATTAGATTTAAAAATATCCAGGCTTTTAAGATAACCACTTTCAGACAAGAGTAAAATTATTATAGAATATTCAAGGAATATATATACATATATATATACCTATATTTCAAAATGGATCAAAGTCAAGTTTAAATACATCTACAGTATTGGTAATATAATAATCCCATTAAGTGGAAAATAGATAGTTTTACAAAGGCACTTTTCATGGATATTCTATAACAAAAGTGCGATTCAGTCTAGGATATTTCACTTTAGAACTAGTAGATGAGTTGCGGGGAATGTAGATATGCAAAAAATAACCCAAGGAATTTATAGATACTTAGCTAGAGAATATAGTTGTATAATTTAATTTAATAGCTATACAAGTGATGAATTCAAATTTGAGTTACAGAATTGAAGATATATATAGTTATATATATATATAGTTACACGGACATTATTGAAGATTCTTAGATGTATCTAGATAGACACAATACATGTATCTTCTGCGCATGAATTGGTATTATGATGCTCATGTGATTAGAATACCTATTCAGGTCTGTTTCTTTTAATCGCGGCTTCATGAAAACAAGAAAAAAATAAATAATTGCTATAGGAGGTACTGTTTCTTTGATTTGTACCTTGGACTCAACTTTCAATTATTGTGTCAATTCCTTTTGCAAGCCATATTCAATAGGTCTATGTAATATATATATTCCGTCCTTATTTTGTCTTTTAGTCTGCCTTGAACGCTTTTTGAAATTAGCATCGACAAAATTCTTCATCAAAGTTTCACACCTCCCTCTATTATTTTTTAAAGATTTACTATCAATTCAGCATGATTTTATTTAACAAAATTTATAGCAGGGTTAATAAGATGAAACAAATTTTATCTTTAAATTTAATTAAGAAAGACCAGCTTATTTGAACGCTGCAACCTAACTAGTAAGATCCATGTACAACAGTTCCAAGGAAGGGATGTTGCAAGACCATACCATTTTGAAATAAGTTTTGCATGAGGGTTTCAATTATTGCTAAGAGCTTGCTTCCTAATGCTAATCCTCCATTGTTTGTAAACTAAAATATTTTATCTTCCATGATTAATAGTTAACCGGGTAGACTAAATAACATTACAAATTAATAGCAGAGAATTACACACTCTCCATATTTTCTTAGAGCCTTGATGGCGAATTTGAGAGATCAAAAGAAAATAAAGTTCATTATAATATTTTTTAATAATTATTATACACTGGTTTCATCGATTCTTGGCTCATTTGCAAAAAGGGAATGTTTATTTCAGGGACTACATAAGAGCTCTGCTACAAAGAAATCCCTAATCTTAAATGAAAAAAACTTAAAGAAATCTGCAGATGAATAAAATCTTACGTTTAATAAATTTTAAAGAAGCTTAGATTATCTTACTGTAGCATGTGTGAAATGAATGAATCTCAATCTGAAAATGGGACATCTAGAATAACCCATATATTGCATTATACCCTCAAGTATGTATCTTAAACCACTGACCAAGGGTAAATTCATTTTAGACAATACTTTCTATTTAAATTCAGAATGGTGAAAAGTTTCTGCTATCACTGGAATATGTCACAGTATTGGGGAATGAACTCATATAGGGATTTGGGAGAAGAACCAGTAACCACCAATTCCTTTCACAGGAGTCCCCCGTATACTTGGAATCACCAGAGAGGATGATAAAATTTGGATTAAAGTTGAAAATAATGAAGTGTACTTGAATTAAACAGCTCTAGTTATTGCCATTCTGGGTCTGTAGCTACCACCAACTTGAACATTCTTGCACTTTGAACTCTTACTATTCCGGACATGTACTTATTGCGTACTTGCTTTATCATGCAACCTAAACTTTTTATTTAATAAGACTTACCACGAAGCTTTTATCTCTGGTTTAAACCTTGGTTAGTTCCAAGCATAACAGTTTTATTTTTTTTTCATATACACTCAACATGTGTCCCTGGTCTTATGCTTGATCTAGATCTCTGGTTCTCCTATCTATTATAGAGTAACTAAGAACATATAAATTAAATTTCCACCAAATAACCAAGAATATAAACTAACTACTAACTCTAGAGTATGCCTTTCAAAACGAATATATTTCCGCTTAGCACAAATACATTAAAGTAGATTTAATTTTGAGGTTCGTATTATTGTTGAGTCGCAGTCTCTAGATAATAAAGCTTGAATATATATTGCCATATATACAATTTGATCTCTTAAAAACGATGAAAATACGTTTTTATTTCTAATACCCGAGGTTTTTCTTAAACTAGCCCAGCTAGATAATCTTGTAGATTCAGATTAAGGGCTTTAATCCCACCTCAGTCAGGAAGCATTAATTTAACATAACACAAAGCTCACAACAACTGAATATATTTCTGAAACAAACATTATCACCGGATTTAGGAGGGCAGTGTCAATAAGAAAAGTGATTTCAGACAATAAATGAAAATTATTGAATATTATTTCATTAATTTAATGGTATAGAATAAAACACTTGGGTTTCTAAAAAAATGACATTGAGTTTTCCATATTTATTTAATCCACCGTGTTAAAAGATTAGCTAAGCTCAACAACCATAAAGTTTTACAAAAATACTCATTTGATCCAGTGAACGGGTTCTGTAATATCTGATATTTTCCATATAGTTTGCCAAAGCAGAAGTTCGATTTTTTTTTGCAGATAGACCAAAAACGATATTTCAAAATACCCGCTTCTTTGTTTTCTGTAGATTGCAGATGGATTAAGGGAGTTTACCCTTTGAGGGATATGAATCTCCTAATTGAATTGAAATATATTTTTGTCTACCAGATATCTATAAAACTTATTTGATGAATTATCTTTTGATGGAGCGGCATAGAAATTTTCTATCGGTCTACCCAATTCTTTCCTTTAGTGTTTCTCTTGATTTTATTCTCAGACACTACCTCCTGGCTGCGCAACACGGATTATTGTATCTATATATTCAAAATTTGGAATAAATATATTGGTTTTACCTAAGAAGTAGATACAAATGAGTTTAAGTGTAAGATATGTAACTATATTTATCTTTGCCCTCATATTCAAACTCCATTTCCCCACACAAAATAAATCGTGCTTCCATGATGGCGTTAGTTCTGTATGTACTTCCAAGTTATAGTTAAATATGATAGAAAGATTGTAAAATTCATTAATTAAATATTTATACTACATACAGAGGTTTAGAGCCCCCATATTGACATTAGATCTTGGATAATATTTTTTTTATTAATCCTATTGCGTTTCTAAGAATCGTTCTTCTTTCTACAATTTTATTCATAATGATTATACAGATATCCTTGTCTTTGGAGCTTATATGGAGTATTTTTGAAATGATACAAAAATTTTCCAATGAGAATATAGGAGGGAAAAACTCTATTTCTATATATAAAATTTCCAGATTTTCATAAAGTCTGTGGTAATGTCATATCACTTTTACCTTGGACCAATACAAAGATCAAATGACTCAAAGGCAACAAACATTGAATATCCAATTCCTAGCAGGAACGGAGTTTACCAACAGTCTGCCAGAATTGGCGCTTGATCCGAGTTTCATCAAAATATCTGTGGACAAATCCAGATTTTTTAAATTCAATGAAGATGCTACTCTTCAAAAATCGTTTCAATACAAATCCCAGGTTGAACCCTCTCACGGAAAAGGTATAGAATTAATTCGGCCAGGTATACTAGACCATCCCGCGTATAAACTAAAGCGATTCAAGAAGTCTACTGCAAAAGACAGAGAAATGTTGAGAACGGATTACACAGCATCAGAATCAGTGAAGCAAGCTTCGAAGTCTTTGTTTCCAACAGAAAGTATCAACTCTAATAAACCGGAGAGATCAGAACTTGTAGCTGCCGCAACCAGAGCAAGGGCCAGATCTCCTTGGCTCATTCGAACCAAATATTTGGATGATATTAATAAAACTTCTTCAAATGTAGACACTCGCAAGGAAGAGGTTCTAGAACAATCTTCTGACTCTAATGATCAAGAGTTTGATGCTGAAGATGAAGATTTAAGTACTGAAGAAATCAACGACGAGTTCAACCATGTAAAGCAGGAAAATATTTTTTCTTCGATAGAAGGTGTTAAACGAGTATTTTCAGTAATGCCGCAAGACGCAGAAAAAGAATATCAGTTGCACGAAGTTATTGTTGCATCCGAACAGCTTGAAGGAACACGTCTTGTGTCTGAAGGGGAGCATGTATACTTAACTAAACTGCAGAAAGGCAAAGAACAAATATTTGAGGCGAGCTCCAGATTTGGATATCAGGTTAAGCATGTCGAAGATCGGAGTAGATATGTTATGTTCTTGCAGGAAAGCAAGGATGGAGAAAGTAAAGTTAAGGCTTTTAAAATAGCTGATGCCAGAGTTGAAATGGTAAATCAAGTTTATCTAGATGAAAAACAACCTTTGTACTCCTTTGAAGAAGTAGAAGAGGATGAGAGTGAGAAAGAATCAGAGGCTTGAGTCAATGGATCTGAGATATTTGACCCCCAGGGCTACGCATCCAAGTAGCTGCACGTTCTTTCGATAGTTTGGAAAGGACTTATATATCTCCGCACCCTTGTTCAAAAGTTCTACTTCTGAGTCACTCTCTAGTTGTGGTAACATGTTTCTAACACCTTTATCAGCGAGCATTTCTTCGAATGATTTGTATTGATTTCTTGAAGTAACACAGCATAATATTTTTCGATTTGTATTTTCCTCGTGTAAAATTAGGTTATCACCAACATAAATCTTACTTACTTTCGGGCCATTCACCCTTCCTTCAAAAGATTTCTTTCCTTGTATGATAGCCTCTAAGTAATGTTCACCAGATAGAAAAAGGAGATGTGTTTCGGGAGTTGCCATGATCCACCTAAAAA
Organism: Labyrinthula sp. Ha; assembly: GCA_015227615.1. NCBI lineage: Eukaryota > Bigyra > Labyrinthulida > Labyrinthulaceae > Labyrinthula > Labyrinthula sp. Ha. The sequence continues at coordinate 103,294 of JAALGZ010000049.1, read as the reverse complement.
TCTTAATAACTCACTTTGAATCTTTTCGGTGTACAAAGAAAAGATTTAAGAAGCACTCAGTTGTATTTGTGATACAATACTCTTGATGCTTTAAAACTTTTGTATTCAGATAGTATTACTCTGTGGAATGTGCCACGTCATTAAACACCTGCAGCAGTGGGCAGTGGCTAACCGTTAAGTTAATGGTTGGGAACCCAAGTAGAGACACTAATACATTAACACACTCAAGCTAGACCTAAAACTTCTAGGCCAACCCTGAAAAACTAACACCAATGTTTAATGCTATAAGAAAGGGTGTAAGAGTCAAGATTGAGCATTTTCTTATGGAAGCAGACCTGTAGGCACAAAGAAACTCAGAAAGATACGTCAATCCAGTGGCTTCACGACATCTCTGAAAAACGAGAAACAACATTCAGGCACTAAACAGTTTGGTGCACGGAACGTAATTCATGTATTAACTTGAGAGTTTTAACTTGTTGAGGAGTACGCAATTTTTTCAGTTTAGTATCCTACCTATGTCGTAAGTTGCTTATAAGGTTGGAGATGCTTTAAGAATGAGCACAACTACTCTTTGCAATGGATCTCTACCGGTACGTCGAATATGTCAGAAGCGAAAAATAAAAACCCAAGTCTTTATCCTTTAGCTTGTTTAAGAACCAAGTTGAGTGCTGGGATATTCTATGAAAATGTAAAAACTCTATATGATTGGACGAAGTGAAACGACACGTTTTGCAATATCATAAATAATCACAGGTACGCATCGGATTTGATCAAAATTATCAACCATTAATATTTATTTGCTTTGATTTTGATAATAAATAAGAGAATTGAGATTTTGGTTCGTTTCTAATGAGCCTAATTTTTTTCTGATTATGACTTGATTACAAATCACCACCCAAAATTGTATTGCCCGTAAAAAGGATTATTAAAATGCAACATATTAGCAATACTTTATAGCCAAATTATCAGTAAATCAAATTCTAGTCTTGGATAGATTTTTAACTCCTACAAACTTCTTAAGATAAATTTACAATCTTAAATAAATCTACTAAAGCTATTTACCATTAGAAAGGAGAAACAATGTTTCGTTATTTGGCTATTTTTATCCCACAAGTGTACACTGACAATGTAATAAGTATCTAAATTCTATATTATTAATTGAAATTAATAAATATGCTCAGGTGATAGAGTGTGCTGCTAGACTAAATGTATGTATCTTTATTACTGCTTCAAAATGCGGTAAATCAAAATATGGAAATCTATTACCACTTGCTCCTCCAAAAGATCCTAATTTTCGTATGTCTTAAAATGTATTTTTTTTAATTAAGTGTAGGCACTGTATCTTTCAAGCAAGTTCTTAATAGTGAATATACGGGCTATTTCACAAGTTAAGAGTATAACCGAGTTTCGTTACTATTCTATCCCGGAAAGATTTCAAGGAAAATATACCAAACTTTCTCCATGTACGTGTAAGATACAAAAAATTAACAACAATCAATATGTATTTCAAGTGCGGCAAAACTAGGACATGTCCAATAAGTAGAAAGAGTGTGCAGAAAAAAAATAAAATTTTACTTCAACCATCTTGGGATGAAAAGGAATTGCTATTTTTACGACTAAATCATTTGACCTAACCCTAGTGGTATTAAAAAACAATTCCTCCAATTTCACAGAATTGATGCTATACATAAACATCTCCCTCACAGCTCATATGTCTTTTGAGACCCATTATCTATCCTAGAAGACACTAATGTGCTAATATTGTCCTACTTAGAGTAGTGATAGAAGAGGTTACATGTAACGATTACCTTGGCTGGTAAGGCTAATAGTTAAAAATGAATTCTAGACTTGTTGAAGAATGAAAGCTAATCTATATTAAATCTTAAAAATTTCATATCTGATATCATAACGACGGTTTAATTAAAATAAAAAGAATTCCTGTTGTGGAGGAAAAAATTGGAAAATTTGTATGGATATTTAAATTCTTTATGAGAAATTCAAGCAGCTCCATTAAACGGCAATATAATATGACCAAATACATATTTTATGAGTCATAAACACAATCGCCTCTGCTGATATGCTTAAGTACTTAGACCAACTACAATAGCGCTGAAGCTCTTCTAAGGATCTCGTCATGTCACCATCCCTTAAACAAGTTTAAGAACGTATTGCACCAAGAATCATCCTTTAAACTTGGTAAACAAACTTCTCTGAGCACGAAGTTTTGAAATTAAGCAATTTTATGAAAAATTTGCAAGCATTTTCATTTTTTCTTGAATTTTGGTTTTAAATCCATAAAAATATGGAAAGTGGTACTCATAGTTTCTTTTCAACCATTTGTTAAGTTTGTTACGGGAGAACTTGGAATACTCATTGAAACCCTATTATTTTATGTCATTCCAATGCGAAGAACATTCATGGAGCTAAATAAGGGTCAAATTGCTCATTAGAAACAACAGAGTACATGCACTACGCTGTGCCTTACTTGTTTCCAAATATTAAGGAGTTGATCACTATAGTAAACCATGTTATAAAAAGCAGTAGTTTTCCAGAGCGAAAGGTATTGCCCTCATTTCCACGATTTTAAGATAAGTTTCATTCATGGGATTTTGAAGCTAAGATAGAGAAAAGGCTGCCTTAAATTTAGAGGAAATAGTGGAATGATGCATGGTGATCATTTCAGTCCATGAAATTCCTCTCGACCTTCATTTACGCTCTGAAAAGAAGTTTTGAAGATGTATAGGCCTTATTTTCAAAGAAAAACATCGAGCTTCGATAATATTGTAGCTTGGGGGAAATATTCGTTTTGGTTTTTAATCCCAAACTAGATATATATTGAGAAAGCTATTCAGTTCGAATAACATATCTCAGAAGTGTAGAATAGGAACAATAGCAAAAACAAAGAGTTCTGAGAACTTTTGCCTAAAAAATACAACCGCCAAAAATTTATCACATCAATAACTGCAAGAACAGAGAAATCACCTCTTCTGATATTATGTTTTGAAAACTTGCCCCCATAAAGTTCTTTGAATGATAAAATTCAGCTAAGATTGGAACCAATTATTGCTTTAATTAGAAACAGAGATTATGGAATGACTCTCAATCCTCACAGTTTCACTTTACGTTGTTCTCATAAATATTTAGTGAATATGTAGAACAATGTAGATTATGTTAGTTCGCCCAGTTAATTTCATTGGATAACTTACTTATGAGCCATCATCAACAGGATAAATTAACAAGATCAGATCGTAAGATCGTAAAAGTTTGATTTCGTTATAGGTACGAACAGTATCACTTGAAAAAAAGTAGATAAAACATATCAAAAATATTTTTAAAGTAATCAAATAATTAAATCAGGTTGACAAAATCAAGTACGGTTCCTTTATTCAACTCACTAAGTCCCAGCACATTAGTTTCCCGCCTAAGAGGTATTTTCTGACGCAGTTAATAGCAAAAACGGTGATCTTATAGTGACATAAGATGGAAAGGGTAATTTACAAGATTCTATCGAAACAAACTAAGATAAGGATGTGTCTATTATCTTTATCAGAGAGATACCAGCTGGCAAAAAACATCAAGTTTCCTTTGATGTAAAAGTTAGCTTGAAAATTCAGAATAAATCTAGGGCTAGGAGTACAGAGTGGGTTCATATTGAGAATGTATTCAGAGTTTTAAAATATTATCAGGTGGGTGAGAGATACTAAGCGAATCTTGATGCCACATGTACTGAGCTATGATTTCCTCAGTAAAAAATTGGTTGAGAATTATTGAGGAGTTTTGAGTATCCCAAAACTCTCTAAATTTGCTTTGTTTAAGCTCGTTTATCCTCAGGTTCTCCTTGAGTAATTTTCCTCTGACTGCATCCCAATGAGAGCATACTAGCAAAGAAAATTGTAAAATTTAAAAATTTGATCTAAAGGAGAAATGATAGCAAACTAAAAACATTTGTTTATATACGAAGAGCTCAAAATGTAAAAAACTCACTGAAATTAATTCTTAAAAGCAGTAATGTACAAAGAAAGGCTAAGTGAGCAATACACGGATACTTTTAATTTCAATAACTGTTGCAATGAGCTGAGAACTACAAATAACAAGAAATAAAAACTATCTAGTATACCACCAATAAACGAAAATTAGTTCTTCCTTAAACCAAATGCATCTTATAGAAACTACAGGTTCATCAACTGTTCCCACTTAATTTACCAAGTTTTGAAAAATAAGCGAGGGTATGCAGATAGATGTCTACAAAGAGCATGGATTATAACTAGGGATTAGGTTTGATTTATTGGTAGTTTATGAATACGTTTTCTGCCTATATCTTATCAATTATAATGATTAATATTGACGAAATATTTTGACGAGTTATTAAAAGTTAATTAATTATCATTAAAAAAGTTGGACACATGATCTTATCTAAAATAGTCAAAAAATTAGATTTCAGTTCTGCCTCGTAAGAAAAATTATGTATTGGTACAATACAGCCCGGGAAAATCCGGAAGTAGGGTGCAGTTGGAACATATAGCTTGTTCCTTATGGGTTTCATAAGACGTAAGAACGAAAAACAGTATTTTACAAATTTATCCAAGTCCACACAATCCAATCTTATCATGGTAGCCAGTTGATAATCACGAACGAATTAGTATCATTTAATTAGAATCAAAATTACAATTCTCTTGTTAATGATCAGAATCAAAATGATTATCATATAGTTCTTGGTAATTCTTATCAAGTCCGACCCCTACAAAGCATATATGTAAAATATGAAGATACAATATTGCATTAAGATACGATTATCAAAAATATATAAAATAGAGAGTTTTTGGCCACTTAGAAATTAGCTGAATTATCGTGTTCACCACTATTACACTTAGTTTCCCTGTCTGTTAATTTTTTTTACCGAGAATATGGGGCGGTGAAATTTGGAAAAGAAGGCTCCGATAGTTGGCATTAATCAAGACATTTATCCTTAATGCTTGATATGTTTTAAGAAAATGCACTGGTTTTACATAAGGAAAGATTTTTGAATCGCTCTGCAAAAAAAGGTAGTATTTTTTTTCATTTCTTGGTAGAATCTATTACCTTTAAGGTAGTCTGCTATTATATTTGAATTGATAAATCAAAGGAGTTTCCTTAAGATAATTTTAAGATTAAATGGTATATATTATCAATAAGATTATTATAAGGTCGAGTAAAGACAAAAAAGAGTCAGAAAAGTTCAACAAGGCACTCAAAACTTTTCTCCAAAGTATGAAAGTGAATAAGGAAATAACTAGCTTAAGGTAAGATATTTTCTTCTCAAAAAATATAGGTTTAATGATTGTCCACTCTTTGTTCTGAATGAAGAGTTTGAAAGGTTATTAAGTATATTTCCAGCAGTTGATTACTTGTGGTATTTTTTGTCCTTATTTTAAGATAGGTTTTTTGACTGTTCAATAAATAGTGATATTTTTAATATACTCTCTAAACCAAAAATATTTCCTATGTTGAATAAGATAGAGTATTTTCTTATTATTTACTTACTATAGTTTTATCTGCTGTGAAATAATATCTTTTGAGTCTTTTGATATGTTCATAAGCAAGAGGACAAAAGTGGAAATGTGGTTGTATATTTTTCTTCTATTTCATATTTAGGTTTCGGAATAATAATTTCACTGTAACTGAGTTATCAAGTATTTTTCAAACACTATCAGAAAATAATACTATGAAATACTTAAGGCAAACAAACCTTTTAGTTAAACTTTAGTGTTCGGGAGTCGACGAATCATAAAGAATATCAAGAGAAAAAACAATAATTGGAGGCTTGAAAAATTTGCTGGTGGGAAGTCATTCTCTTTACTATTTTGAGTTATGTTGTTTATTATATTTATTCTTTAGTTTTAACTTATTTGATATTAAAGATTTTGAAACAGCTTTGATAAAACTAGTTGAAAAGTATCCTTCACTTTTGTATTTGGAAAGAAGAAACAAAAAGATAAAAAACAGAAAAAATATTTATATTATGCTTCAATCTATGTTGCAGAAAAGATATGATCAAGAACTCTCTTTGAACGAACTTCAACTATTATTTATGGGTGATGGTAAAATTGAAAAACCTCAACGATAAGAAGTTTATTTACGAAAGTTTTGTAAAAGATATTTCGCCAGCTTTGATTTTACAAGATACAAATATTTTTGAAATAAAAAAAGATAATTTAAAACCACTCACTAAATATGAACTCAGTGTTCAAATAGTGAAAAAGTTCTTGCTATTGAATATTATTTAGATGACAGAGTTGGAAATACATCAAAATTCAATCTTCCTTTTGAAAAAGAACTTTTGGAAAGAACTGTTCAAGATTAAGAGTTTTTAAAGCTATTTACAGGAGATAGGGACACTGATTATAAGTCAAACAACCCTTTCTATCGTGTTTCTGATTTTGGATTTCAAGAAGTTTTTTCATCTCTTCATCATTTATTTATGAATCCAAATGCAGTTTATGTTCTTGTATTTAACTTAACAAAATAAAATAACACAGATATCAATAGGCTTAAATTCTGGTTAAAAAGTGTTGTCAAAAATGTTTCAAGAGCACCTATTATTTTGATTGGAGCTTATTTAAAACTATTTCTTAGAAAAAATAAGAAAGAAGAACTAAAAAAGCTGAATTGAAAGTTTCTAAGTTTGGTCTTAAAACTTATAATGATTTTCAAATACCCAGAAGTGGGAATATTATTTTTTTTCCTATTGAGAATTCAAATCCTTCTTCGAAAACAATTTCTGAGATACATGAAAAACTTAAAAGGTTTGCAAAAGAAGATACATTTTTTACCAACTATGTTCTAACTGGGTTAATATTACCTTGTATTTGGGTTCTATTTTTGGATAATTGCAGAGAAGTATCGAATTATATAAATTTCAAATACTTCAAGACTAAATCAAAAGTTTGTAACTTTGCAGAAGCGGGTATTGAAAATAGGATTGAAATTTATTCAAAGGCGGGAATCATTTTTCACCATAAAAATCTCGACTTTTCTGCAGAAAGAAATTTTAGATTTTTCGCAACTTCTGTTATGGCACAAGTTTTAGGAAGTTCTACTTGAGATTCAGGTTTTCATCGACTTAATTTTAGGTTGAATTCAGAGATTTTTCCTGAATATAGAAAATATATTGATTCTGGAATTATAAGAAAGACTTTGTTCAATGTCCTTCTCAGAGAATATACTAAGGAAGAAAAATAATATTTTTTAAAAGTTGCTTTAAGTAGTATGATTTTATTAAAGTATCATGAAAAAGCAGAAAATTTTATGGTTCCAGAATTGATTCCCATTTTAAAAGATAGCAGAATTAGACATTCAAGATATACTGAGGACTATATTGAATTTGAAGAACCTATTAGCTTGACAATGTTCTTAAATGCAATCCTTCAATATAAAAACGAACATCAACCAAGAAATATTTTGTCGTATCGATATTTTCAAAGATTTATTTTCGATGCTGATAAAATTGTTGATATATTTTTACTAAGTGAAAAGAAATTGTTTCAAGTTAGTAAAGATTATTTGGTTACAAAAAGCATGGATATATTCAGAACAAGAACCAGGAATTAGTGGTTTTCTGGCATCGTTTCATTTGCATATTGCTAAGTTTATTCAGTTGAGCAAAACATAAGTTGCAAAATCTGTCTTATATTGTATCTATGGTTTGGGTTTATTTACTGATCTTATGTAATAAATATTTGTACTTCAGATTTAGCTCATAATACAAGGATATTTAATCATCGACTGCACGACCAGAATAAAAAATGTCAAGCGGAAATTTTCAACTATTCTAGATCTTTACGGATAAGAGCCTGTAAAACGGATATTTTCAGGCGATACCTAGATTCGGAGCAGGGGCGGGGCCGAAAAGACCAATAAGACCGAGACTCGTAATACCTGGACTAAAGACACGTACAAACCTTAAAATTCCAACAACAGTTCAATTGTAACCTCGCCTTTTGTTTTGTTTATATATACAATTCCTCCTTTTATACAAAATTTTTCTTTGGTACATTCCCAAGACAAATGTACATCCTTCGAACATCCCAATCAAAAACAATACTAAGAATTTATTTTGTAGTATCGAGGCTGCAAAAAAAACCATTATGACCTCAATCGTCTTGCTTATAGACGAGACCTTGTAAATAAAGTTTTTTTCACCTGTTGTTAAAATTGGTTTCATTAGTCTTGGTCATGACGCCTATTTTTTTCGTTGATATTCTCCATACCTTGAAGTTATATCCAATCATTCTAAGATCGCTGAGCCAAAAGGCTTTGAATGTACTTCAATTTCTTGGGGTATGTATCTAGACATTGTATTTACAATTATATTGATGATACTTGACTTATATTATACTAAATTTATTTCTACGACAGTCCATGTGATCTGAAAATTCTAAGACTTGAAATGATATAAACTCAGACAACCAACCTTGAAAAGCATTAACATTTGAAGTGAGAGATTTTGTTTTTAAGTACAATATTGAAAGCGAATGGTTTCCAAAATGAACAAGACAAAACTTTCTTCCCGTGATACTGTTTATTATTTCTCTAACTAAATTGTAGTGAAACCGTTAATCTTTCCTGAGGTATTTGAAACCTAAATGAGAGGGCTAAGTTGTTATCACACGGAGAAACAACATTTCTGTACCCCCGCCCCCAGAAAAACAATCAAATTTTAGAATTCTGAAACTAGTTGACCTTTATAAATAAAATTTAACAAGTAGTGTTTAGCTTTGAAGCAACTATCTCTTAGGGAAAACCCTGTTTCTCAGTTAGGAGTCAAAAGCACAAATTTCTCATATAACAAATTAATTTTCAGTAATGTAATTTATGAAAACCTGATTAACCTAGAATCAAACCGGTTCAGATTAAATTGGACTACATAAATGTAGTTTTTTGTGAGAGAAAAGCAGTTAAAATATACCAACATAGATATAAACAAGAATGAAAGCAGGAATGGATACTATTTTTACATTAAAATTTGACAATGCCATTCAACTTATATAAAAATCATTTTTCCAAAAAAAGTCATTTGAATATAATTAGAGGCATTGAACGATATATTTATTTGACAAAATGATCAGCTATATTCTCCAGTGCAACCAGTGTCGGCATTTGTGCACAAGAAGACTAGAAGAAGTTTTAATTATATTTCATGAAACATATATTTTGACAGAAACGACTTCAAACAGAATGTGGTTTAATATATACATTCTGTCAGCTGATTTAGAATATAAGAAATCTAATTGACCTAATTTTATTTTAAGCTCATTCTCCAGTTTGATATTCCCCTTTGGATGACTGGCTTTTAACAAGGCAAATAATACCAATGCATGATTATTCGTTCAACTACGCCTTAATAGATATGACTTGACCTTTCTCAATTTTGAGAAAGATTAGTTTCAGCAGTACTGGTTGATTTTTTTCGTAACAGAATAGTTACTTGAGAAGTGCGCAGATAATTATGCACTGCTATATGCAGTATGCAACCCGATACTCGTATTTATTTTTTTATCTTAAAGCTACAGAATTTACAGTAGACCCACACGTGTAAAAGTTCTAAAGTGCGTAATCTTAAGTTAATGTTACTTTATGCATACATTATCGCTTTGTCCTGCTTTGCAAATGTGTTACTATCTTCAAGATAAGAATTTCTTGTATATGTGGTTTTTTTGTCTTCCGTTTCTTCTTTTTGATACTATAATTTAGAACTATGTTTCTGGATCCATATCAAAAGAAAAACTTTACTCTTCAAACCTATCAGCAGCTTAAATGGTTAACTATTTTGTTAATGTTTGGGTATTACAGTTAACGCAACCATAAGCATGGTTATACAAAGAAAATACATCTAAAGCAGTTGTAGCAAAAGTTGATAAAAAGATATATAGTTTTACAACATCTCTATTTTCGTAATATTTTGAACATTGCATGGCAATTGTGAATTAGAAAAGGTTTGGGTACATATTTGATGTGTTATCGGAGTAAGAGTAGCAATACCTTCAAGAATATGGATCTTTCTGTACCAATAAATAATACTAAAAAGAGTATAATTTGAGTAGGTTTAAGAAGAGTTGCACAACGTTAGATCAAGTTCAAGGAAAGTAACTGAATCAAACATATGTTTTTTAAGAGTTTAGTACCATTAATAAAGGCTGTGGACAGGTAAAATTGCTGAAGATTTGATATTACAAATTTACAATGTCGAAATTTTAAATCTAAGGAGCGTTGGCTCTAATGTAAGAAACAAAATTCAGCCTATCGTAAGTAAAAAATAAACTACTGGCGCAGAGGACAATCTAGTTATTTAGTAAGAGTAGTCACGGTAAGTGTTGACTCTCCATCACCGCGAAAACTTATGTCATTGGAGGAGCATGCCTTAACCACTCTGCTTCATTTCATAAATCTACAGGATGTGGTTTCTAATATACAGAGATGTCCTCGGAACCTAATTTGAACTAGCTTTAACTTGTTGATTCTAAGTTTTAAAGAGAAAATGAATTAATTAGCAGCTTACCTGAAAAACCATTCAGCAAAAGAAACAAATATTGTTACTAACACTGACAGAATCCTTCCAGCTGAAACTAATTAAAAAATAGTATTTTCAAACATATATATATAGGTTCTTAGCGCATGAAAATGATCAGAGATGTCATTTAACTCCTTAATAGTCTAAATGAAACTTTGTGCAAGAGAGAGAATATTGAAAATGTATCAATACTGTTCGATGTAAATTACCGGATCACCAGAATTTAATCCAGGGAAAGTATTTGAAGTTTCACAAGATGATTACCCAACAAGAGACTGAGAACGCGGAGGGTATAAGAAGAGTAGATATAATTGTTAACCTAATAAGAAATACACGGGACCTTGAACCCAAACAGTAACACAGATAAAATATAAATAGCAGAAAAACAGCTTAGTCCTAATCCATCTATCTTCCATAGAACAACTTGAGACAATCGCAAGAACAACGAGGAATGGAAAACCATCCGGGTGCCAGATAAAGAATAAAGTAGTAGAAACATAAAAATAATATACCAATACCTTCTGCGACTAGAAAGTGAAGGTTTTTAGTCCCATCTACGCTATAATCAAGATATACTAGATTTCTCTTATCTAATATAAGTATATTCTGGAAAAGGGTTATCTGTCACAATCCATAAAACTATCGACCGATATCTCTCTTGAACACTTCTTCTAATTGTTGAAAAAAACAATAATTTGCTACTGTCTACAACATCTAGTTCAGGAAAGAAAAGGTTGTTGCTAAGCCGTGTCTCATGAAAGAGCTGTGCCCAGTTTTTAACAATATATGTTATTGGTGCAATAATTATCGTTCTTGCTAGGTTTTTCTTGGTTCTTTGTAGACGTTCGTCGATAAAAGAATATTTCTAAAGCTGTTTATGTGGTTCTGTAATTCAGATTTTTTTTAACTATAGTATCTGAGTTCATTTCTTGACCATCAGACACAGATCCAAGATATATATATTTTATTACTGCTTCTATTTTGCTGTTCTGCATTATCAAGTCGTTTGCCTCTGGTTGAATTTTATAGTGATTGATCACTTTAACATTCGTTTGCCACCAGCATTCCCACCCTGCTTCGACTCTTGGTTCCATCTCATAACCGAGAAATGATGCAGTAGTTGAGGGAAAGACGTGTATGAAAATTTTTATCACAGTGTGCTAAGTAGAACTTTGTCAAGATTATTTATACATTAATATCTGGAAGTTTATCAATAATGTTGCAGCCCACGTTGGTTATCAAAACTTATGTTTTATTTATACTTATTCTTAGGGCTCTCATTTGATGCAGATGTTATATTTGAATGAGAAAGCTTATTATTTCTTCATAGTTTCTTGTCAAGATAGCTAGATCATAAGCAAATGCAAAGTATCTAAAACTCCGGCTCAGTAAAGTGGTCCCTCATAGCGTATTATTTTTATTCTTTTCATTAAAGAATCAAGGCAAGGAATAATTATGCTAGGGGATAGTTAAACCCCTTATAAGACTCCTTTTTTTACGTCAACTTAAGAACTCACTTTTCCGCTATTAGAAATACAGAGTTTGTTTTTTTTGTAGAGTCTTCAAATGAGTTTGATAATTTTTTCTTGGACATGGTGTTCTCTTAGAGCTAGAATGATATGAATCGTGCGAAATGCTGTCAAACCCTTTAGCAAAATCTACCAAACGGATGCGCAGATAAAGTTTTTGCTTAGGAGTCTCTTTGATGATGATGTCCAGTCCTTCTATCTTCTGGATTGTTGATCTCTTGTGCCTGAAGATTGTTTGGTAATGAGGCAGTGCATCCAGTATTACATACAGTAGGTTATTCATTATTTTTGCTATGGGTTTGAATTGTGAGTTCAACAGAGATACGAGTCTGTGGTTAGAGGGATCATTCTTGGTAGCTTTAGTTTGTAAATGTAGATAGCTTTCCCTCTGCACATCTTGTTTACTCTGCTTGATTTGAATTTATCCATTCTGAACAAGGATTGAAGAGTTCTGATAGTCAGCTTCTGGACTTCTGGCATCTGTATGTGGACTTCAATCTTTACTTCATCAGGGCCTGGTACTTTATTATTTTTGTAGGATTTTGATGAATAAAAGGATTTGTTGTGCAGCATGAACTGCTGTTCTACTCGTAGGAGCCAATCCATATGTTGAACTTTGGTAATTTTCTACTTGGTCATTTGTTAGCTGGTCTGTCTTAAGTTGTGTATATTGTTGGTTTTGCAGATGTTCTTTCAATATTAGAATACGGCCTGCTGTTCCTTCTTTCTTTCCAGTTGCATCCTTCAGTATCTTCCCATACATTTTTTCACTGGCTTTAGTTTTTGAGCAGTTGTTACCCAGTTCTAGAGTTTTTGTTCTAGATCGCATCTTGGTTTTTTGAGGTCACTTCTTCCAACCACCTGTTGTAGTCATTATATGCAGCTTCCTTTAGTTCTCTAGTAACATTCTTCTACTTCTGTGTCTAGGTTTTTCGAGTTTGCAGGTTTATGCCTCATCAGTGACATATTAAGGCCGGAGTTAGTTCGTTCGGGAAGGTGGTATTATATTCTGGGAAGATGTTTGTTCATGATGTTTGCCACAACACTTATCATGAACTCGTAGTGCGCTTCAAAATAGCCATTTTGTTCCAGATGTTCATGGATGTCCCTGTCTGCAGCCTCTTTTACTGTTTTGTTGGAGAAAGCACTACAGTCTAGTCGTGATGTGGATCTTTTCTTCTGTTTTTGTTTCCATTGGGCGTTGATTGTTACCTTGAAGGAAAAATGGTCAAACTTGCGTTTCCTCCAGAGTTTGTAGAAGGAATTTGGACATAGATTGAAGGCAAACACTGAAGCTACATCGTTTGTTAGAACATAATCAATTTCGGATGGCCCCTTCTATCCGTTCTTGGTGTAAAAGTAGCATGTTTCTTCGAGACTTTTTAACTGCAAGTGTTAAGTGATTAACAATGTGCAAGCCTCTTTCTTTCAAGAACTTAACCAAAAGCTTTCCCTTCTCCTTCGAGCGAGATGACATCCCTAGTTTTCTACTCATGTTTAACTCGTTTCTAGCCAGTAGAGCGTTAAAATCACCACAAATGAAAACCGACCTTCTTTTGTTAAGGTTGGTAATCTTCTTTTTCAGGTCAGTCGGGTACTTCTTGTACGCAGTAGTTCCATGTCCAGAGTGATGGGCGTACGTGGTAACAAACACGACCCCACTCTTTTCGCCAAGTTTGACAACCAACTTCAGGATCCTGTCACTACCACCACAAACGTCCGGTACCCCGTTGGCGAGTTTCTTCTTGATTTAAGAAGCTGTGCCCATGGTCTTTTTCTGAGGCTTTGAGTAAAGCCACCTTCTTGAGATCGTGCTAACCCTCACTATCAGCTTAAGGCGCTCCATTCCTTCGTTGAGTAGTCCCTGTAACACTAAGATTTGGACTGTCTAAAACAGTCTTGGTACGTACCTGCTTTTAAAAGCAGTTAAACTATCAAAGTTCACAGACACTAACTTGAGTAAGTGATTCCGTCCGCTCCCCGCCCCTGGGACTTCTCTCGAAGGTGTAGTGAGGTTGCTACATTGAAAACTTTGCTTACGTCCTTAACCTTGTTTTCCAACACCCACATTTTGGATCACTTAGTTATATCCTTGTAAATGTCCCAAACAATCGTGGGAGACCTAAATAATTACTTAATTATTTTTCCCATAGGCATTAAATATCAGATTTCGACAGAATGTTCATGTAGCTTTTCATACAGAACTAAATAAATAACAGAAAGGGTTAAGTGCAAAAAACAACTCCAGCTATGAAACGTCACGTACAATTTTATCCATATTCATTTCCACTCTCTCCACTACATACCTCAGTCTTCTGTTATTGCTTTTGTGAGTCAAGCAACTAGTCTCTCTCTTTCAAACAAATTTGTGCAATTGAATTGCACGGTTCCCTCTGGTAGGTGTTCTTCCGTGAAAGTGTGCTCATAGACGCACAGTTTGAAAAGTTTGGGTTACGCAATGTTGCTTTAAAGGTTTACAACACTTCCCTAGAGAAAATTTAGAAAATAATTTTTATATTTGTATAAATTATTAATAGTAGCGAGGTAGCATAGAAGGATCTTGCTTCCACTGTGCAGATATCTCGATCAAACTTCAAATAATAGTCCAAGAAGTGGCCTAGCAATATCCTGGCAATAAATTCTTAACATCAGAATACAAAGATAGAATTCAGGATACTTAAAGTATATGAAAAACTCCAAATATATACGCAGGGGAATGTATGATATCACAAAGGTAACTCTAGATGTATTCTAAGATATAGAGTGTATTCCAAAGTCAAGTGGTTTGTCCAGGACATCCATTTAGAAACTATGCGCTCCAAAGAACTTCAGCAATATTCCCTTAGCAGTTTTAACATTTTTCCAAGTAAATGTGATAACACGTTGATGTGAGGTTTTGACTGCCTTCAAGCAACTCAGCAATAGATCAAACAAAGTGTTATACAAAAGGATATGAAATAATATGTTTAGCAAAAAAAAAAATAGAAAGCAAGTAAAAGTCATTTTTCATTCAGAATTCAGCTATAAATTTTACTTGAATATAAGTGAATTCAAAAAAAGTAACAGGAGCATATCTAAGTAGTGGCGTTTTAAAAAAACACATTTATGTCTTTATTTAAGAGCTGAACTTTGTAACAGCTTTTGTTCCTTCAGATACAGCGTGTTTAGCTAACTCACCAGGAAGGACAAGTCTAACAGCAGTTTGAACCTCACGTGAACTAAGTGTTTGCTTAGAGTTATATTTTCCAAGTTTAGAAGATTCTGTTGCAATTCGTTCGAAGACGTCGTTAATGAAACTATTCATTATAGACATACTTTTCTTCGAGATTCTGGTCTCAGGATGCACTTGCTTTAACACTCTCATAATATATGTGGAAAAAGTTTCTTTTCTTCTTTTACTTCTTTTCTTCCCATCAGATTTAGCAGGTCCTTTTGCTGCTTTCTTACTTGGTGTTTTTGCCATTTGTTTCTTTTTATTCAATTAAATTTGTCTGTAGTTTGTCAACAGTTAAAACCCGTTTAAACCAGAAATTGGTTTTTTTAATGCTGAAGAGTTCTTGAATGCCTCAAATATATATAAAACTTACAATGTACACATCTGTTGCATAAATTGATTTTGAAATTTGAACTGACCCTAGATTCTTCTAATTCTCACCAAAACAAACATAAAGAGTAAAATATGTCAGGAAAAGGAAAAGGAGGAAGAGGCAAAGCTTCAGGAAAAAGTCAAACTAGATCTGCGAAAGCTGGACTTCAATTTCCAGTCGGAAGAATTGCACGGTATTTAAAAAAGGGTGGTTATTCCAAAAGAGTAGGTGCTGGAGCACCTGTTTATATGGCAGCAGTCTTGGAATATCTGGCAGCAGAAATTCTTGAGCTAGCAGGAAATGCAGCAAGAGACCATAAGAAGACTAGAATCACGCCAAGACATATACAGTTAGCTGTCAGAAATGATGAAGAATTGAATAAATTGTTGGGCGGAGTAACCATTGCTTCTGGTGGTGTTTTACCAAACATCCACGCAGTACTTATGCCAAAAAAGAAAGGAAAAGCTGCTAAGTAAGCTATATGCAACAGGCGTTTTTTGAAAACGCCCCCAAAACTGAGTTATTTTTACGTTGTATATGTTCTTAAATAAGCCTCTCAGCATAGTGTTCATATTTTTATAATTGTTTCTAGCAGCTTGCCAACCTTAACTAAGTTCATTCTGATGAGAATTCCGCACTATTGTCTAAAGTAAACACACATAATTATTAAGCTCATCGCAAAGACTGAATTATGACTCTTTTCTCTTGTTGCAATCAAAGTTTATATATTAATCTTGACTCTATTATTAATATCATTTGCGTAAATGTAGATTTGAAATTATTCATTGCCCAAAATATTGAAACCAAACCGAAAATGAAAGCTCAAAGAATATTAGCAGCATTGTTCTTTGCCACCCCGCTATTCTCATTAACTCATGGGAAGGGTATTTAAAGTCTCTTAGTAATATATTAAGGATGCTCAAGTCTGGATGGTCCATTCTGTGAAAGTGTCAATGGCCTAGCTGTTCCAGCCTTCTTGAAAGCTGTTTCGCGCAAATCCGCTTCCTCAGGAAGTAGCTCTTTATTCGCACATAATGTTTCTCAGATCTATTTTCTGATGATTTGGTTAAAGCTATAGAAAATGCAATGAGTCAGGTAAACAATGATTTGGCTCGAGTTAAACCTGCCCAGCCTAAAAAGAAGAAGGTATCTTTCCTGCATAAATTTAAGAATTAGATTTTGAAATCAATCAAAGGTGCTCTAAAAATGACAGGGAAGTTATCAAGTGATTTAGCGTTATTTTTGGCAGCTGGTGATTGGTACATTTGTTTAATTATGCTTATTTCGTAGGATCCAAGAACCAGAAGGATTTGTTGGTGTAAACCTTGATGGAACCGTCGACGACGAAACTATGCAGCTTGTATTTACTATTTTAGATCTAGAATCAACTGTTAGTTCCATCTTTTTTTAATCTATAGCCAATATCGGATTGCTCAAAGTTAATAGCAAACTTTCTTCCTGCTTCCAACCAACATTGGAATCCAGAAAATGGGGTTTTTATATCTGGTACCTGGCTTGGAGATTATGTTTGTCATGGTACAGCAACTAAGGCGCATCTTGAGCTTCAAACTGTTGGAAATCTTCAAGATGGAGCATGTAAATATAAATACATCAGTTACTTATAGTTCTAATAGAGGGAGTGTTCAGGTTTGAAACCAATCCGAAACCAGTCGTACAGGAAAATAGTGTTCCGGATGAGGTCCTCATTACAGATGAAGAGTTAAAAGAAATGTTAGCTGGTGAAGCAAAAGAGAATATAGAAAATTTTAAAAGGATTGTTAACCAGTTTTTAGCCGATGGCGACATTGATATTCAATTTGAAGTGGTGAACGTACCCGAAACGAAAGAGAATGAAGAAAAGTTAGAAGACGAGCCGGAAGAGTGAATGCTTCTTTGTTTTTTTTTTTCGCTTAAATGTTATTATTTACTGTTTCTTGGCTTCTTAGTTGTTTGACAAACTCTTTTAGTACTATGATCACTGATGCTGCCACTAGACTGAAGAATTGAGGTCAATGGGAACATCAGAGGATGGGCTTTGAAGTGTTTGTTCTAATATAATTTGAACTACATCATCTATACTATTCATTTTTAGTTGCAGGTTTCTCTTCTTCTAATATGTATTAAAGGGGCTAACTAAATGTTTTCCTTGGTGTATATAAAAGAATCAGTCAAGTTATATAGACTAAGTTGGGCAGAATAAGGTAGTTGCACTATTATAATCGAAGAAAGCATACTACTGTACAAGTAAGCCATTAAATAGACAAGGGGCTTGAAGTATACAACTAAGAGTTCAAGTTTAAGCTTAAGTAAAATACTAGAACTTGAGAAATAGCAAATTGACTTTTTCTTGTAAGTCTTATACTGGTACCGCATCTTGTGAAGCCCCTTCATACTTGAAACCTATATTGGAGACTACTGAAGGTATTTTCTTGTTTATATTAACACCAGCTCTCCTTTATGTGTACACTGCAAGTTAATGTTTCTTTGTTGAGTAGTTTGACTTTAGCGTCTAAACAGGAAAGATTGTAAACCCTAATATAAATAGTGGCAGAATTGTTTGGGCACACTGTATGAATATGCCACATTCTTTCTGCAGAACAAAACATAACTCCTGTACAGTAGCAAGCAGAAAACCATATTTCAATGAGGTTCTGAATAGGAGTATTACGGCAGCGAGTGATAAAGTTTTGCTTTTTTGTTTTTGAAAACTTTCTGTATAAGTTTACCTGGATTCTCAAACTATTAGAACATATGAAGTGCTAGTGAATCAAAATAGATTTGTGCTCTAAGAAAACGGAGGTAAAGCTATATAAGTTACTGCCTCTCAACAGAGTCATGAAAACTTAGTAAATCAATCTGATGATGAGAGACTAAGAATGCTTATGCACTTTCTACTGCAGAAAGTATCCTTTGAATTCAAGTTAAAACTGCCACCCAAGAAAACTTATACCAGTCGTAATTAGAGCTCTTACTAGCTGCAGCGCTCAATTATGCATAGGTTGAAGTTTGCTCCAGCTTCATAACACAGCAACCTATAAACATTGTTAAAGAACAAGTATGCTTTAGCCCATGGGACGTTCAGCGAGAGCAAAAGGTTGATCTTCAGGCAGGTAGGTGACAATAGATTTAAAGATATACACACAGACGGTTCCGTGCACCTAGTGTAGGTATTTTCGCATTTTAACTTGTCAGCATACAGGAGCAAAAAGGACCAAAATCCTCAGAAAACCAACTCTTATAACTTAACTCATAAACCTCATCTCACTCGTCCTCGTCTTCTCTTGGGTCTCCATACATCCATAGGTTAACATGTTGCTTATGCGCATTCTCCTGCTCCTCCTTCAACTGCTTGAACAGTTCTTGTTCCTCATCGTTGTTTCTGTTATACAATCTTGCGCGAGAAGGCACTAATGCTAGGCCTTCTCTGACCATTAACGCGTTGACCGAGGTGCCGTCTGTGTCTGCTGCATTAACCAAAACCCCATCCTCGGATTCGTGCTCCTCCTCTTTGAAATCAGTTGTAGCCGGCACAAGGGTTACAATCAGCTTCTGACTTTGATCAGTCCCAGAAGCCGTTTTTTTCCACTTATTGTGTAACTTTGCGTTCAAGACCTTAGATTCACCGTCTAAAGTAAGTTGAGCAAAATACATAGCAGCCTCTCTTCCATAATCCTTACTTAATTCTGGGGCTTGTGCAAAAGCCAAGGTAGATTCATATGCAAGACCAGTGCTGTCTCCTTGAATCACTTTCAAATCAACCCCAAAAGAGACCACACTATCATCAATTAACTTCAACTTGTCAACGGCCACCAAACCCTCGTTCCCAAAGTCAATGAAGTGAATGGCAACTTTGTTACCGTGCTTTGAAATCACCTTTGCACGGTAAAACTTAGCTTCAGTCCCGTCATTAAACAATGCAGCAACAAGTTGTTTCAGTCTTAGGCTTTTTACAAAATCTTTCGCGGTGTCTACAGTTATTCCATCAGGAAAACACGGCTCAGTACCATATTTCTCTCCAAATTTAGCCATTTCCGTTTCAACTTTTTTAAATTTCTCTGCATCCTTTTTAAGGTGTAGAAAAAACTTATTCGCACTTTCGATGTGAGAAATCTGAACTTCTATACTTTCCAACATTTTCTTCTTACTTGCTTTCGTTGGTGTTTCCTCTTCTTCTGATTCGGCCTCCACTTCAGGAACATAATTAACCCACATTCCGACCTTATTGTGAATAGCCTCGTTCTCCTCCCGTCTCAGATTAACACTATTCTTCGCAAACCTAATTCCAATAGGGCTTGTTCTTGCCAATCCCTTTTGCAGAAGTAAAATAGATAAGTCATACTCTCTGCTACTGTTAGAACTAAACTGACTTGCGTAGGACGCCCCTGCTTTTTGGCTGGTTGAAGGCATGTTTACGTTGATGAAAATGTTTCCGATAAAATTTCCGCCTTTGTCAATACTTTCCACAGTGAATTCGATCTCCTTTTGGTGCACTAGAGCTCTAGAAAACGCAGCAGCCTTTTCCGCAACAGAATCCTCCATTTTGACCTGCTTTTTCTCCTCGACTCCATCTTTAGCTGGTTTTGCATTTGTTCTTCCAGAAAGGACACCGGCTAAAGAGAAAGTAATCATTGCATCTTGATCTGGAACATAGACTTTAAACCTGCTGCCATTGAATACATACTCCACAATTCCTTTATTCTTTTTCTCATAGTTCTGGCTTTGGAACACATTCGTATATCCCTTTGCCATAGCAGCGTTTGACACCTGAACAGGTCTCTTAGACTTGGTAGTATCATTTGACCAAATGTTAACTTGCTTCTCCTTCCCTTGCCTTTCAGATTCGATGAGATTATGGTAATAAGCTGACCTCTCAGCACCTTGTTTATGACCAAGCAGCTGGGCTAATCCACTTTCCAAGAGCATACAAGCGACATTTTCTAGTGTTCAAAGAAAAAACAAGAATACGTTCTGCAGAAGATTTGGTCTTTTTACCACCTTGCTTTACTAGGAAGACTGTCCCAAACTTACGTTCTTTGTCTAAAATATATTCCACTTCAACGCGAACAGTTGCCCCAATTAATCTGCTTCTTAAGAACTCTTTTGCCTTTCTTGCATAAGGATCATCTTCATTCTTTCTATTCAGTTTAGGTGCTCTAATACTTGAAAGACTAACCCTTCGTTCCTCCGCTTCGAAGCTTAGTCTACAAAATATATATGAACCTGTGCAAATACGTAGGAAATTCACTATTCTCTCCAACCCTAACTAGCAAGGTCTCTCCTGATACTACATCAGTTACGACCCCTTCATAGGCCTTCTCACCCGGAATAACCGGTGGCTTATAATTTTTCCACAACCTTAATCTCTTATCTCTGGCAATATGGACAGCTGAATGGATAGCAGAAGCTACGTCAGCGGTAGTATAGCTCATAGACCAATCAACAGGCATTGCTAATCCATTTCGAATAAGTTCAACTGAAATATTGAGTGCAGAGTTGCTCACTGGAGCCATTGATCCAAAAAACGTTGAATACCTGTCACTTACCCCTCCAATGTTAAGCATAACCTCACGATTCAACAGACGTACCTCAGAAAAGAATTTGGCTTCTTGTGCAAAATCCTGAGGATCTGACTCGCCTTTATCAGCTGCACTGTTCATACGCGGACATTGCACGCCTGCTAGATTGAAGGTGATAGAGGTCATAGACTCTAGCAATATAACCTTAAAGCTTGCGCCATCCCTCACATATTCGATAAGAGCCTTTTGCGGCTTCTTGCTAAGTTTAGCATAAGTCACATTAACTTCACTCTTTGGATCGTTTTCAGGTTTGTTGCTAAGCTCCCATTTAACTGTTCGGATAGATTCATCGGCGAGCTTCTTATTTTTTCTTGCTTGGAAGATTCCACGACCATTGTCTTCAGCATCCTTACTTGCTACTAGCATGGACTCTAGATCAACAGATTTCTCATTACTTCTTGCAGATGAAGCATCAGCTCCAGCTTTAACCTGAGCCCAGCCTTCTCTAGCTATCGTTATACAAAGATTTTCACCATATCCCTTAGGAGAAGATTTGTCTAGAAGGTAAACAGCACCGAACTGGCGATTTATTGCTTGCACCGTGTATTCTACTTTAAAATACACCTTTTTACCAATGCACAGAGTCCTGAGATATTCTCTACTCTGCCAGGCAAAAGGTTCTGGGTCTTTGGATGTTGTTGCTTTTTGAGACTTCAACGCCAACTTTGGTGCTGAAAGAGAAGCTAAAGTTAGCTTCAATTCAGGCGGAGGACCATTTGAAGGCTGTCCAATCACAACTAAAAATTCAAAGTGGATAGACAGACTATTTACCTAAGGTATCACCAGAAAGTACCTCCTTAACATAGCCATATCCATTTAGTACCATTTTTGATTTTGTTGTTGGTTTGATTTGGAAATTTCAGTTGATATGAATCACAGTAACGCAACACTGTGATATAGAAGAATACTTTAATAGAGCCAACCAGCAAGACTAAATGAAATAGACTGAGAACCAAAATTATACATTTTTTGGGGGGCCTACTCGGAGGTTGACAACCCTTCGGTCTTACAAGGAGGACATAACTGACCCCAATCCCATTCTTGCGTCGTGTGGGACTTGAACCCACTAAACCAACCCCCCAGCACGTTTTCTTGCCATGGCACTGAAAACTTGAATCACTCATACTCCACGGAGCCAATCATTCAAAGCTAAGTACCTTACCCATAAGGCCTTGACGACAATTATGCAAACTTTAAGTTTCGTAGAATTTTAGTAACTACTTGATCAGAACAACTTAATGAAGTTATCTTCTCCTCTGCTATATCAGAAAATGACTCATCTCTAAGGTATGCACATCCTAGTGGTAATAATTGAGTAGAGCTAGTTACATCTTTTTCTTTTCGTGGTGCCAAGACTTGAATAAAAACACTGGAACACAAAGCCAATAATTATATTTTCTTGTTTAATTTGTTTATCTAACTTTTCTGAATCAAGCATGTGCAATATTAAAGACTGACTAGGGAGATCCATATGAATCTCAAGATTCTAGGTATATTGTTACTGATTCTGTTTGAACTTGGCTTAAAGATGATAGGGAAACAAAACTCTTGCGTTTGTATACTAAAAAAATAAGAACTTCCCCTTTTATGCGAAAAGTTATCTCGTTGCGACAAAACTTTGTTGCTCTTAGCTATTAGGGCCTGCAGTGCTAGAGGCATTTTAACTCCCAGTTGCAAGGTTACTATGGAGTATGGGTGTAACTCTTGCTACCCCTAGCTTTAACTCTAGTTGATATTTATACTGAAGACCGTTTTAGTACCTAAAGTATCTGACGTGTATACAATAGGCATATGGATTTGATAACCATTTTGATTTTTTATTATAATCCACAATGTAATTCCGATATTATGATCAAAAATCTGTTTTTTTCAAAATAAGAATTAAGACAAGAACCAATTGATTCTTGATTATTATTACCTTGGTAAATTCAAACTAGATTCTATGTAAATAGCAGAACATCTTCTCAATGTGACTAAGAGTTATACTTTCTCTCATTCTTGCCTTGAAGCATATATTTTTAATTGAGAACGTTCTCCCCCATTCTGTATTCTATGAGTGAAAACTAATTTGTGATGCAAGTCTTAATTTATAATTTTGGAAATCTCCTTTCAATTGATCTCAATGGTTCTTACAAACAAGGAAAAATATAACAAGAAAAGTATTCTCCCAACAGAGCTCATGATCAAGTCTCAGTTGTTTCAACTACAACAGAATATCAAAATAATTTCCATTTTGTTAGGATGTTCGTCGAATATAAGACCACAGTTGCTAAGAAAATTCGGACACTCATACAGTTTTGATTTAGTTATTAAGAGATAAGGTCTGCACAGATAGCCTCAAGGTAATTTTATAAAGAGCAGTCTTTCTCTAAGCACGATTCATTCCTATAATTTTGTTTTGGATTGGCAGTTCCTTGTGTTTTCTTTAATGGAGAACCTATGTTTTCTTTATTCAAATTAGATTGTTCTGCTTGGAAGAGTTTCCGCTGAGGCAACTATGTTACGTGTTGTCCTTCTTGTAGACAAGTGTAATTGCGCGTTGGGTTATGGGTTAGATATGTTCAAGAACAATTGGGTAAGGGTTTATATTATTATTTTATTTGATAAGCTCTGACCTATTTTTACTTATTGAATGCTTAAACATATTGATACAGCCTTTTAAGCTTCTTTGAATAGGCGTCATTACTATCATGATGGGGAAATGTCACCTTAATTTTCGAGACATTGTTCTGCCGTGTGGTTTTCTTTTTGGTTATCTTAAGCTTCTTGAAGTTTAAAATTAAGGCTTTAGCATGAAAAGTAATAGGCATCAGTGACATCATGTTAATACACTGTAGATACTAATTTTGGGCAAATTTTTGTTTCATGAAATAATGAAGCACTATTCTATAGATAGTACATCGAAGAAACTGTTCTGTTATCGATGTATAATAAAGATTCTCCCTAAGAATGATCTCTAGATACTTCATTGTGTAAGGGTCCTAATGTTTTTCCATTCAAATGTTTTGTTCTCAAAAATTTACTCAATATTTGAAGTATTCATCTACATGAATTTTGTATTCATAAATACTGACCTCAGATTATATTTCAAATAAAATTGATTTCTGGGTGGGGCTCGCCAATACGGCATTTAGTAATTGTATCTAGAGAAAGAAATTGCAGCAAACCTTCTTCTTAATGTGAGATGACTCTTATCATTTTTTTCTTAGGTATACGGTCGATTTTGAGTTCATCGCAGTATTAGTGATGTATTCATAGATTAATGGCTACTATACACAATTTAGTTATTGTTGATACACTAGAGCTCTTTATATAATATGAAAGTTATTTCTATTTCTAATTATTATAGCTTGTAAGAGGATGTATGTACCAGTGTAACAAGGTACAGCAGATTATATCGCTATGAATTTCACTTTGTTTCTTGGAATAATCCATCATATCTATTCGTGTTCAAATCAAAAGTAAATTAAATGTACTGTAGTTTACCTTAGGTTTTTACAGTTTTCTTAGATAGAATTTCCTCTAATGACAGATACATTACTTTTCGTCTAATTTACCCCTAGGGATACAGTCCAAAAAGATAGGAAAATGGAAGTGTGTTATTACCTCTTTCACAGAAAAATCGAAAGTTTATAATCAATTCAACCAAGTTTTTACATTCTGTATAGAAGAATTATGTCAAAAACTCAATTTATAGGATGGAAATGTGAATTCGATGTTTACTATATCTCAAAGATATACGCTGAAAGAAGATTCTTAGCCTCTGTGGATACCATAAAGAATTGGCAACCCTGTCTTGGAAACTATTGTAATATTTTAAGCGCACCAATAATTCTACCTGTTACTATTTTTAGTCTGTTTCAGGTGTTGTTTGTACTTATATTGTTAAAATATATATATGATATTAAGATCATAGCTGTGACTAAATGCAACGGCGAGGAAAGCCATCCTCTCTATATCAGTTGATGAAAAGCGCATATGCTTAAATAAACCCCAGCACATACTGCATCAGTCATTATTTGCAATTCCTGTCGTAACTTTGGTGAGTGCAAATGGTAAAATTTCTACAAACATAGAATGTTTTCTGATGTAGTGCTATTCAGAAAAATATATAATGTGGCAACGACACATATGGCGCAATAAATTTGTTTTCAGAAAACACAATATTCCAATATAGTATAACTAGTTAGACTTTTAGGCTTATATTTACTGTATGATGAACGCCCTGTTTATTTAATCAACCACTCTATGCCATTCTACTCACTTAAAAGACACTATTTGGGTTTATTGCCACATATATACAGAGGATTTAACTTCTTAAGATGGTTGCTCATAATTGCTCGATACTTTGATTTTGGGTGGGTTACGTAACATTGTGATATTTTGCAGTAACTTCAATAAATTATAAACATAGCCAATTACCTTCCTCCGAAAACGAATATAATTTCCTTACTTTTGAGTTTTTTGCTTGCACATTCAACAGTTTTTGCTAAATTTATTTTAGTCAAGTATACATTAAATGACATGTTGCTCCCTTAAACTAGTTAGTTCCCAGCTATCATCGCCACTTTTTAACTATGCTCAGCAGAACAAAATCCAGTATTATTGGAATTTTCATTCATTTCACTTAACTTCCTATGGTACCACGAATTACAGATATATTGATTTATCCCGTCTCTGATCTCAAGAAAACCATAAAGAAAATTTGAGCAGAATAGCCACTTGTCAGTCCTGTGAACCTAAACTTCTTTCGACATAAGCGAATCCATGGAAACAGCTTTGTATTATCTCATCTTTGTTAATGTCGAAAATTAAGCCATATTTCATATTGATGACTTAAGTTATGGTTACCAACCTCTTCCAAACATTAAAGGTCTGTAGAGCTTAATTACTTGATTTAAATTTAATTTGCGCTATTAGTTAATTTTTCGCTTCAAGTGTTTTGCCAAACAAATTAGCTCCCTATGGGAAAAGAGCAATTACTTGATATTATTATTATACTCTAGTTACACTAGTAACCTTTTGGACTTATTCTAAAGCTCCAGTTGCAGGACCAAGTCATTGCTATAATAATATCTCTAAGCAGATAATTTATCTCAAAGTTATTATGGGCTTGGTTATACCGATGCCAAGAAGCTCTATATAGAGAGATAATTTTTGGTTGTGCCAGATTTCCCTCTTAAAATGACGGCTGTTCAGAATATTTTATCTCGTTGTGCACTAATGACCAGTTTCGCAAGCTGTGTAATATGATTTTGAATTCATTTAAAGCCTTCAAATTGAACTTTGGAGGGTTAAGATTTGTATGAATTTCCAAATAATTCATACAGAAATTCCCCACATCAAGGATATATAATTATTCATTCTGTTGCCCTAATACTTAAGTGTTAGAATTCAATATTCCTGACAAAAAAAACTGGTCTTAGTATCACGTATGTTCATATAATCTAGTGCAAGATAGGACAGTCTATGATATACCCTATGACCCGTAATAATTTCTTTTTGATTTATCTTGTCTTATCTGTTTGAAGAGCAAAGATGTATCATTTGGCTTCATTTTCAAATCTCTGTTATCCCATGTACCTTTCATATTTTTCGGAATACTGATATGAACTTTGCAAATAAGAGGTTTGTGTAGGAAACCGGTGACATTAGTAAACAGAATATCATCGAAGTTTGTATAGTTTTTATTGGCTGGTATTTCCATGGCCAATAGATAAAACTAAGAATAACAGCTTACGTTTATACATAGCTCTCAGTATCATGTCAAGCTGCTTTTGGAAAGAAAATCATTCCATACTTATGTTTGGCCGCCATAACAAGTAAAGATCCATGAATTTAAGAGCTAGATATTTCTAGGAAGTTCAGCGTTGTGTAGAGATGGAATAAAGGCTTTCAACACAATCAGGTGGACTTCAAATTTTTCTTCTATAGAGCCTGATATTGCTAGATTAATATAAATACACCTTGTCTACAATAGCAACTACTTGGAGAAAAAAACCAAACACGGTCTCTCATATCTTTCTATTCACAGGAAAATAATTGAATATAGCGTTTGATAAACATATGTTAAGGTCATCTGAGTAGAATTAAAAATGGAGTAAAGACTTAGTGCAATTGCTTCTGAGATACTATACTCGATAAGAAATACTGCGATATGCAGGGACAATTAACTCGTTTATACATAGAGCAGAAATTTCAAATAATCACTTTTTCAAAACCTAAATATTTTTTTTCTATTGAATGAAGCGATCTATGGCATGGCATTTTTTATTCTTTGTCATAGAGGATACCAGTTTCCTCCTTGGATTCCGAGCGAAGATGTCAGCAAAATATATAGAAAAAGCATAGCTCTTTGAGGTCAGGTCTCTCTAAGAAGAATATTAGCTACTCAGATAATCTATGAACAGAGTTTACTAAAGGTAATATTACGATTAGACGACACTAGTATGTTGAAAAGACATTAATGGGCGAGAACTAGTAACTGTGCTACAACGGGTTAAATTAATAAGTTTAACTCCAGATACTATACTACTCAACCAAGATATATTACTATAGCGTTTAACATCTAATTTAGAAATTACCTATTGCGAAAAAAAAGGTTACATTGCATCCTTACCCGTATATGAGACTTTGGTTCCCTGATATTTTGTTTTATTAACTTGTAATATTTCTCACAAGACAAATTTATTGTTATTCTCTAAATTAAAATTTACTACTCAAGTTTCAAATCGGTGCCTAATATTATTGAAAGTAGTAACAAAGCATATTAATAAGCAAACGACATCCTATTCTTACTCCCGGGTAAGAACTCTTCTGTTCTAATTTCTTTCTGTGAAATTTCATAAAATTACAAAGAAAATTCAATAAAGAGAAAAACAATTGAAAAAATATCTTGTTGAAAAAAAAACGGGACCACAAAAGAATGTAAAAAATATATCAAGGCAATATTCTGCTAATTCACGTTGGTTTTTTCAAGATTTCTGACTTTATAAAACAGATTTCACTGTATATGAGATTTTTGAGGGTGAGAAGAATATTTTACGCGTTTAAGGAAAAGAAATTTAAAGTTGCGAATAGTAAGTGAGTAGCTAATATGATTGTAGCAGCGTCTCTGGATGCAGAGTGAGACAAAGCTTTGAATTCTGTACGCCTGAACCTTTTCAAATATATAAAAAGATTATTCAAGGAAACTGAACAAAAATGCTTATAGGATGTAATTCAGGGGAGTGACTTTGTTAGAACAGTAACTTTGGGAATGCGATCTCTTCAGATGTCAGCAAAATGTTCTATGGTATTTAAAAGTTGTTTAATTTCAAGAGTTTTCTGTTGTTTGAGCGTATAACAGCTGCAAATATTAAAATATAGTTTGTCCATGGTTGAAAAATGTTGTAAATATATTGACAAGAGCTTAAGATCTATGGGATTGACCCAGTGATCTATTCATGTTCTAGCAGATATCCTCATTTCCTTAAATCCTATATTCATATTTCAGTTTTCCTATAATATCCATATTTTACTTTAAAAACTGTTTCATATGTATTTTACATACTTTAACACATATTTTTCTAAGTTATGGAAAAGCATATGAACCCAGCCTCATCGGAGATCGAGTATGGGCAGACATTATTAAGGGCGTACGCTATCTGTTAAGGACGAGTAGTTTTTATTTCTCTCCTTGTTGTTATATATTATGTGAAAGTAGTTGGTTACTTGAGGGTTTAAGTTCTGTACTTTGCTCTCTTTTAATTCCTTTATGTTTGGTTTAATGTTAGCCGTTGGAATAGTTGGAATATATAGCCGTTACATTTTTTAAGGATTAACAAAAAGGAAAAAAGTGAAACTGCTTTCAACGCTTATTCATTTCAAGTAATTTAGTTTGCGCACGTCTACAAGAAAAAGTAAAAGGATGAAAAATCCTCAATATATCCCAAACTTCAAGAATAAACATTGATGAATAACAAAAGATCAAAGTAGATGAAAAATAAGTTAAACAACCTGAAATATACAATTTAACTCTATTTTTTTTAAGCTTTTCGTTATTTGCTTGATATCTTGTATAATGTGTTTGGATATCTTGTACTCTTTATGTATTTTCTATGTGAATGTTTTCTGTTTGGGTGATATGGCCCAGCAACTCAGGCCAATCAGATTCCAAGAAAATTTTGACTCTGCCTTCAAAAATTTAAACTCCCAGATGAAAAAAATCTTTATATATATTTCTTGTTTCGTCTTGATAGCACGCTGTTCCATTTCAACAACATCATGTACCTGGAAAACAATCCAACAACCATACTCACATTATAACTCCTCTGAATCCCGCCAATTCACTCAAAGATATTGCTTAATCTCTTCACAACAAGGAGTTCACACTTCGAAAGCTATTTTCTTTTATTGTGGGAACGAAGCCCCTGTTGAACTCTATATAAAGAACGACAAGTTCTTACTTGAATTTGATGAATATCATTCTGATTTAGCTCTAAATGCCATCGTTATATTCGCAGAGCATAGGTTCTTTGGCACAAGTACACCTCTTCAAGAAGACTTCTCCAATGCAGAGGTACTAAAATATCTTACAATGAAAGAAGCACTTGAAGATTATGTGCATCTTCTCACTGAGTTTCAAAATTCCAAAAATCTTACATTACCAGTTATTTCCTTTGGGGGGAGTTATGGTGGAATGCTGTCTTCGTATATCAAGTATAAATATCCTCATCTTATACTTGGGGCTGTTTCTTCTTCTGGACCTATCTTTGGATTTCCCTTTAATACGAAACTGAAACTGGATTCTGCTGCAAAATTGATTTCAAACAACATTTTTTCATATTCAAAACGAGCATATTATAATCTCAAAGCAGCATGGGTCTTGAGAAAAGTGCTTCTCGATGTTCTTAGAGAGCGCAGGTTCAGTTTGTTCATGAGTGAGAATAATGAGTTGTTAGATGCTTTGAGTTGGAGTGCCGAGGAGTTGCAAGAAGGTTTGTTTGATTTATCAGAGGGAAATTTTGCCTTTCCAAGTTCATATATTCCTGAAGGAGTTCTTGATTCAAATAAAGTTTTTCCTCCAAGGCCTCTTTTTGTTGCGGTTGATATGGTAAATAAAGAGTATGGAATAAAAATGAAAAAAGATAGAGATAAGAGTATGTTTATAATCAAGATATATTCTCACGGGAAGAATGAGCAGTCTAGGATCCTAGTAGATTGGAACTCAACTAAAGTTATTGGGTTTGACTTGAGTCATTTAAAGAGAAAAACAAAAGTTTTTCATCTCATGAACGACATGAAAAAGATGCATAATTTTATTTTCAAAAAGAAGGAACAAGCCTTAGGAATATTGGATCTATGGAATATTCTTTCGTGCAATGATGGCATAAATTTGATTCAATCTTCTATTCAAGTGAACCACAGCTTTTTTTATTTTGTAGGGAACTGGTGAAGACATTTTCTGGCCGTGAATTTTTTCTTTCGAATGAATGTTTAGTCCTAATGTAGAACGAAACTGGAAGCGAGAGGATGTAATCAGAAGACAACTAAATTTTTGCAAGGCAATAAAGGTTGGAAATTTTTCTGTTGGGGAGGTGGATTATGAAGCCCAACAAGTTGAAAGAGACTTTGGAGGTTTCTCTCTCCTATCTAATACGTCTAACATTATTTTCACAGTGTTTTATGCTTTCTTCTTTTATTCTATAGAATGGTCATTATGATCCATGGAGTGTTGATGGCGTTAAAGACGAGTTCGTGAAAAAATATGCAAGAGAAAATGCAGAAATATATTCCCTCTTCTTAAAATCTGGAGCTCATCACTCAGAACTCTTTGCGAGAACTTCCTCTGACAGCAAAGAGCTTGTGAAAGTAAGAAAACACATAGCTGAAATAGTTACTGCATGGATAAACACCAATAAAATTACAGAGCAATACGAGCTTATATTTTAATATCCACAAACAGCGTGTTTTAAAAAAACACATTTATGTCTTTATTTAAGAGCTGAACTTTGTAACAGCTTTTGTTCCTTCAGATACAGCGTGTTTAGCTAACTCACCAGGAAGGACAAGTCTAACAGCAGTTTGAACCTCACGTGAACTAAGTGTTTGCTTAGAGTTATATTTTCCAAGTTTAGAAGATTCTGTTGCAATTCGTTCGAAGACGTCGTTAATGAAACTATTCATTATAGACATACTTTTCTTCGAGATTCTGGTCTCAGGATGCACTTGCTTTAACACTCTCATAATATATGTGGAAAAAGTTTCTTTTCTTCTTTTACTTCTTTTCTTCCCATCAGATTTAGCAGGTCCTTTTGCTGCTTTCTTACTTGGTGTTTTTGCCATTTGTTTCTTTTTATTCAATTAAATTTGTCTGTAGTTTGTCAACAGTTAAAACCCGTTTAAACCAGAAATTGGTTTTTTTAATGCTGAAGAGTTCTTGAATGCCTCAAATATATATAAAACTTACAATGTACACATCTGTTGCATAAATTGATTTTGAAATTTGAACTGACCCTAGATTCTTCCAATTCTCACCAAAACAAACATAAAGAGTAAAATATGTCAGGAAAAGGAAAAGGAGGAAGAGGCAAAGCTTCAGGAAAAAGTCAAACTAGATCTGCGAAAGCTGGACTTCAATTTCCAGTCGGAAGAATTGCACGGTATTTAAAAAGGGTGGTTATTCCAAAAGAGTAGGTGCTGGAGCACCTGTTTATATGGCAGCAGTCTTGGAATATCTGGCAGCAGAAATTCTTGAGCTAGCAGGAAATGCAGCAAGAGACCATAAGAAGACTAGAATCACGCCAAGACATATACAGTTAGCTGTCAGAAATGATGAAGAATTGAATAAATTGTTGGGCGGAGTAACCATTGCTTCTGGTGGTGTTTTACCAAACATCCACGCAGTACTTATGCCAAAAAAGAAAGGAAAAGCTGATAAGTAATTCTTGAAAAAAGGATCTTGATTAAAACGATTTTATGTCCTCATTGTATAATATTCTATTAACTAAAAAATAAACTTATCCTTTTACAAATGAGTTACTTACCTTTTGGAGAATCTTTCTCAAGTTCTTCTAGTATGTATTAATAAGAATATGAAACTTATCACTTAGATGTTATGCTCATTAAGAGGGAAAGAAAACTTATCCAGGAAACAGAATAGTTTATGAAGATTAAACCGAAACTCGTACCGTTAGAAGAAAAAGGAACTTGACTTTTTCATGGCGACAGTTTCATGGGTACTAAATACACTATTATTCCAAATATTATAGTTTTATAAAACATTTGGATCTTCTGTTGAAGAAAATTATTATGAAATCTGCGACAAAGTTTTATTTTGCCTTAATTAATGCTTAGGAACTAGCGTCTATTGAGATCCAGAAAAATGGTAGACAGCTTGTGTACAAGAAACGTCTCGAGAGAAAAAAGACTGCAGCACCTGTAATCCAGCGTAAAGTGAAGAAGTGGAATGCAGTTAGAAATGACCATGCACTTGTACTGCAAAAATATTATAGAGGTTTATACTTATTTGTTTTTATTTTAGGGTATCAAGGAAGACTTAAATACAAACAAGAAAAACAAAGAGACAAGGTTTTGCGTGATAAGAAAGTAGTTTGAGTTTTCAAATATCTCTTAGGCAGCCGATGTTCAAAAGATTGTTAGAGGTTTTATTTCCAGAAGAACAATACTTGACTTTTATTCAAGAAAAATGTTCATAGAACAGACTTGTAGTCAATTAAAACAACAACAAGAAGTTTTTAAGTTAGAAAGTGAAAGACAAAAAGAAGAGTGGAAAGTAGGACAAGTGGAACAACTGAAAAGGAAATTTCTTAAAACAGCTAAAAACTTTCATCATCTCCTCTCAACAAAACAACAGATGGGTGTTTATTGCACCCCACCAGAAGGTATCAAAGATTCTCCTAAAGCGTTTGATCTTCCTGTGGAGGATTATTTACGTCAAGTCAAACCTAAAGCAAAAAGAAGAGTGAAAAAAATCCTGAAGAAAAGGTGCAAGGAGACAATCCAGGCAAGTGATGAGTATAATCGAACACAACTTCTGAGCAAAGAAGCTGATAAAGAGAACAAGTTAAAATTTCTAACTAATGAAGGATTTCAAACAACTGTAAAGAACAAGTATTGGCCTTACGATGGATACATTCCTGGGCATGCTAAGGGATCGCCTTACATAGATCCAAGGGATAGAAATCGAGTACAAAGGCAAAGGTTCAAAATTCCTTTTCTAGTTTCAGTAAGAACAAACCAAAGCTTTGACTGAGTAAACATTTCATCTCTAATTTTCTCAAACACTTTGCCACTTGTGAGCACGAATAGTTGAATCAGCTCCAGCTGAAATTATGAATTTACCCGAAGGTTCAAAACCAACTGCTAGCGCCTTACTCCCATGACACTCATTAATTACCTCAAGTGGCTTTACTGAGCGAATATCCCAAAGAACAACTTGTCCACTATAATCGCACGAGACTAGTAGATTAGTATTATCTGAATGCCAATTCACATCACTTACCCAAGACTTAGAAGGAACCTAAATGTAATGAGATAATGTGGAAATACCCTGCGTTCAGAAGAAAACACACTTTGTACATCTTCTCTAGGATCCCAAAAGCGAATTATACCATCAGAGTGAGAACTAGCTAGAATTTCTGCATGAGCACTAACATCGAGACTTGTTACCGCTCTCTTCGCGTTCAATGTTTGCTTACAATCTAAACCTTGATTAATGTCCCAGACCTTAATTGCAACATCCAACCCAGCAGAATATAAGGTTTTATTTCTCACTTGAACAGATGATACCTTATCTCTGTGGCCAGACAATACAAGCTCCGGATGAATGGGTAAAATTTCACCCTGCTCCACTTCCTTTCTCTTATTCCCTACCTTCAATGAGTTCTCCTTTTCTCTTTCCAAATTAGTCTTCGCTTTGAGTTCAGCGGCGTCTAACCTGAAAATGCCGATGTTCTTATCCCATGAGCCACTACAAAGAAAAATGTTTTTTTCGTTGCTAAAGAGATCTATACTTTCAACACTTGATTTGTGACCACTTAAACAACCTAATCTAACAGGTTTCTCTTCTGTAGGATTAGTATCCGGGTAGCCTAACAAAGAAACTAGTCCACTTTTCAAACCTAGGAATGAAAAACTTTAAAACTCATACCAGCTGCTAGTAAACTAAAGTCACTGGAAGAATGATTGAACATTTTCATACTCTTTATCGGAGAGGGTTTTCCAAGAATAATATTTGACTGGTGAAAAGTGGGTAAAAAAGAATTATGCTTCGATAAATTATCATTCTCATCAAGAGAAAAGGCTTCAATACGCCCATTATAAGATCCAGAAACAATAGTGTAGTTTTGAGCAAAAGCAAGGCAAGAATACCAGCTTCTGCCTTCAAAAACCGATTTGTTGCCCTGTGGTCTAGGAGTCTTTGGGTAGTATTTCAAGGCCAGTTCCGTCTCTAACGAGAGAAACTTACTTCTTAGAAAAGATTCTAAAGATGAGGAAATAATAGTATTTGAATCCTGATGTTCAAAAATAAACTCTACTGCGCTATTTTCCTCTATTTGACACAAGTGGTTTATAACCTTGGACAGACCTAACGAGTCCAATGATGCAGGAACGGCCATGGATACTTCTTCTACTCTAACAAATAAAAAAAAGAACGAAAGTACTTGTATTTTTCAATATCAGTTGTAAAAGTAACACGAACTTGATCGTGGATCACCTCATTCTCCGATAATTCCTCGTTATTTTCTACCATTCTTTTCTTTCCTTGGAACACTAATTTTTGGGCGATTGAAATTTTAAGAAGTTTCAGAAATCCAATATTGATTATTTGTGAATCAAAAGAAAACTACTTGGAACAAAAATTTGTGAATACTCATCTCTTCTGTAAACTATCCTTCCAAATTCACGTAAGAGCAAAACGTAAAACATATACACTTTCGACAAAACATTTCCTCAATCTTTGAACTCAATTTTTTGTTTGTCCTAGCCTGCTCTACTCTTTTATCTACAAGGACGCCAAGTTTGCTTTTGCGCCACTTTCGATTTCGAACTCTCCTACAAATTATCCCCAATGACAACTGAAAGACGAAAAGAAACATCCGATGACGATTCTCTGATTGTCACTGATTGTTTGCCTTCTTCAAACTATAAAGTACCAAGTAGAAGAAAAAGACAAAAGGAGAAAATAAACAAGGCAAAGCTTGGCCCTATTCTTAGTGCTATCGCAAATACTTTTCCTTCAACTAGAACATCTCTTATGCAATTTACTTACAATATGAAACACAACCGATACTCTTCTATTCGAAGGTTGCTGTTTAAAGCCGCTTTTTACTTGTGGTGTTTAACGGTTTGTTTCTCTATTATGAGCTTAGTTGGCATCAACGTTTTCCAGCCTTTAAGTATTTTGACCTTCACAGATGAAGATCAGGATTTTTCTGGAAGAAGATCATTACAAACCTCTGCGAGTGATGAAGAAGGTCTCATAAATTGGTTTCCAAGCACTTTCAGCCTTGGTTCTTTGGGGGAATTTGGCAAAGAAAAAGAGGAAACGGAAGAGAGGGATGATTCAATTGAGGAAGATGAAGAAGATGACATTCCGGAACAAGTTTTACCAATGACGCCCAAACTGGGCAATAAGTTGAATAAAAAGTTCGAGCATCAACTTGGGTGTGAAGAGGAAGATTGCAACGCATCCTGTAACGCCAAAATTAAACCCAAATGTGCACGGTCAGCTTCGTGTAGAAAGGAAAGAGAGAAACTATGTAGAAGAAGATGCCGAAAAACTAGGTGTGAAAACCGCTGTAAGGATGAACCCAAGTTTGGCTATGTCGAAAGAGAACAGAGAATGGAAAAGTGCAAAGAAGAGTGTTCAGGCCCGACAGCTGTTCACAACAAGTGCATAAAAAAATGCCACTCACAGTTTAAGCCGTGTAAATCAAGATGCCATGAAATAGCTGGGAAATATGGATGCGATAGGGTAAAGGAGGTTTCCCTCCAAAAAACTATCGAAGATAGCTTCGAAACCTCGTTATCAATGGATATGGATGAAATAATTTAAGCTGTTGGAATATAAAGCAGGTAGGTGCAGTTAAAGCTTAAAGTTTTGAGTAGCTGAAGCGCAATTCTTAAGTTTAATCGTAGTACATTTGCTTTTTTAACTGCTCAGGACTTAAGTACCCCTCCTTTGATGTTTCTGGTTTTAGTTCAGAATCATCTCTCATAAATTTGGACAAATCAATGTGCTCACCCTTCAAACTTGTCTTTCCTTGTGGTCCTTCACAGCTGAGCTGTCCGTTCATAGGCAAACTTCCCCACTTGTTCATCTTAGGCGGATTTCCTTTCTTACAAGCTTCAAGCAACTCAACTGTTGTTTTGGGTGTAAGCTGCTCATAAAAATCATCATTTAACTGGATCATAGGTGCATTAACACAAGCACCTAAACATTCAACTTCACGCAAGGTAAAAAGCCCGTCATCAGAATGCTCCTGACCAGGTTTTAACCCTAAGTGATCTTGAATAGTTTTCTTAATGTTATCTGATCCACATGCTTGGCATGGGGTTGTTCCACAAAGTTGAATGAAATATTTTCCCACTTTTTCTCTATTAAACATAGTGTAGAAGGTAGCAACTTCGTATACACGCATTGGGTTAACTCCAATGATTTCTGCAACTTTGTCCATGGCAGCTAAAGTTAAAAAATTATTATTTTGTCTCTGGGCCAGGTCTAAGAGTGGAATGCAGGCTGATTGTTTATAATTTGACGGATATTTTGCCAGAATTGTGTTAACGCGTTCGTAGTTTTCTATAGTGAAGTCAAACGGAGTTGACGAGTTGTTGTCTGAAGTATCACGATGTTGAACTATACCACCAGAGAATCGTTTTTGCAGATTCTTGAAAGAGTTTATGGATTTAAAAGGCTTTGAAACGCGCAGAATTTGATTAAACATTGGGAAAGTTTATGCTCTTGATTTTCCTCGATTCAAGCTTTTCTATTGCAATAATTCAATTGGAATATAATTTTGGGCATATCCCGAAATGATATTAACCTATGAAAAATGCTTCAGAGTATAGATTATATTGTACTGAAAGATTGAAAAATAGATGGGAGTCCCATAATAGGACACGCGCTCTTATCATGGCCTATGAGCATGAAAATTATATGTATCAAATAGACCAGATAAAGCAATACATTTTATCTAAGTGTAACCTATTATGAAACATTAATATGCAATAAAGAAGGCACCTTTCTCTGTAGCTCAGAGTAGCTTAGACATATTGATTATGTTTTTCTAACCTTGCACTCCTAGTAACCTAGTACATAATTTACTGCAGCAAACGAATCCTTGTATAGAATAAGTGTGCTTTGTTTTATCATCATCTGGAATTAATTTTTCGTTTAAGGAAAAGTGTTAACTTAATCTAGCGCTTAACTCGATGATGTGCAGTGCTTCTTAAAAGTTTAATTGTGGCCAGGATGGAACAAACTTTACTAAGATGATTCATTTTTTAAAGCAAAATTTTCGCCTAAGTTTTGTAGATATAGTTATATTGATTGGAAGGTAACGAGGCGCTAATACGCTTTGGTAGCTTGGTATCATTTATTGTTCAAATATAATATATATGAATAAGTAAACCATGCCAGCGCAATATCTCTATTAAAAAATAATACCGGTATATATCCTCAGTCACAATGTTGTTTTTTTTTTTTATTTGGGGGCCTACTCGGAGGTTGAAAACCCTTCGGTCTTACAAGGAGGACATCTGGCCCAAGCCCTTTCTTGCGTCGTGTGGGACTTGAACCCACTAAAACAACCCCCCGGCACGTTTTAATGTTGTTGGGAACTTTTCCGTCAGACATTTGTGACCACAAAATACATCATGCCCAAAAGGAAAATGGAAGGCTACCACAATTTTCTTAGTTCAACAGACCAATATCTGAAACCCGAGAGTTTTTTGTTAGGTTTTTCAGTATGTCTTTGGGTAAAATTCTAGTTAATCTAAATTTTAGTAATTCGAAAGTAATTACCCGACTTGATTAAAGAAATGTTCTTTTTAGAAAATTTAGTCTCTAGGTGATATGAAATATTTATCATCAGAAAGCTTTCTACTTGAGGAGGTATTGGCTAGGGAAAAGTAACCCACTCAGAGCTCATTGCTTTGTTTCTTTGTTTCTCCTAAACTGTCGCTATGATTGAGGCTTATGTCACAATTAGAGGTTGGGCTTGGTAAAATTTGACAATTTCTACTTGATTTTTGCTTCCACTCTGATTATCAATAACAAAACGGGGAATTTGGTTCGCATTAAATGATTCCGACTCTAGTTTGACTTTCAATTAAATATCTATAATCAACCAAAATGATTGGATAACTATCAGAATCAATCAATAAGAAAAACATGGGGAAATTTCTGATTGATAAATCGTCAATAACTCAAATCCGACTACTATTCTTCCCTGAAGAATATTTATCAAAAGTGTGAAAAGTATTTTAAGAATTTAGAACTGATTCCTGGAGAATTAAGCGTAAAAGTTTTTACTCTTCCATTTGATAGATTATGCACTATTGAATTTTGTAACAACATTTCACGTCTGAAAAGCACGCAAGATTCGATATTATCTCGTCAAAATCTTCCAAACCAACAATATACTCCTCAGAATCGAAAAATTAATGTGTTTCCAGCAATAAAATTATGTTTTCGTGAGCTTTTTATTTTTTCTTTGTGTCTCTCTCAAACAAACAACAAAACCTACTGTAGGACTAAATTCTCTTTGACTTCGAAGTTTATGTCTAAGAATCTAAGCTTTAAACACTTCTGATATGATAAGAAATGAGAATTCAACGGTTATCGGAAACATCGGTGTTTTGCGAGCAGCAAACGCTATATAGTCGATTCATTATTTGAAATCGGGACAAAGAAGTCAAACTACAAAATTCAACTCTAGAGGAAAAAGTACACCATCCTATCGAGAACCTTGATAGCTATCAGCCCCACTTCATATAAATTCCATCACTGCATATTCTTCTCGGAAATATAAGAATCAAATATTTATCTACTGAGTTC
Organism: Labyrinthula sp. Ha; assembly: GCA_015227615.1. Lineage (NCBI taxonomy): Eukaryota > Bigyra > Labyrinthulida > Labyrinthulaceae > Labyrinthula > Labyrinthula sp. Ha. Next base: position 63,992 of record JAALGZ010000049.1, on the reverse strand, counting down.
AGTGCCACTTTTTATTTAACCTGCAGTTTTGAAAGGGAAAAGAACAACAGAACTTGTTTTTTTTTACAGGGTGGAAACGAAGTTTAACTTTTGGACTCCTAGATGTACTTTCAATTTACCAACCCGTTATGGTACCATCCCGGTAACTATGAAGGAGGTTTAGAAGCTATAAGACAAGGAAAACCGAGTATAAAGTATTTTCACGGTATGTTATATAAGTCTTTAGTTTTCGCGAATGTTGCAGAAAAAGTGCACCTTCAATAAGATGGTTAAAAAAGTTTGAAGAAATTATTAAGCATAATACGAAAGTGAAAGCTCTGAGGTAATTTTGGTAAAGTTTACTGACTACTTTAGTTTTGTAAATGGAACATTTGACGCAAAAAACTTCAAAGTTCTATGTAGTGGAATCGAAAAAAATACAACAATCGTAAGTCTGGTGTAAAACACTTTTCTTTTCATTTAAATTTAGGTTGAATAAATGTGGCTTAAAAGACGAGCATATAAAGTCTTTGACTCACTTAATCAAAGTGAATAAATCGCTAGCTTACATTAAGTATTTTCCACATCGTTATTGTTACGTTTTAGTTTGCTTGGAAACTCATTTTCAAAACAAGGTCTCATGAAGATTTCAGAAGCACTTGAACATAACCACACGTTAATTAAATTGCTTCTTGGAGTGAGTGATCCCAATTTGGTAACAATTTTTACCTGCATTCATGAAAAATTAAACCAAAACGAAGCCTTACGAAGAAAAGTTTACCTTAAAAGTTTAGCTTCAGATGGAAACACACAAGTTTGGAATAGAATAAAGGTTATGATTGTAGGTCCTAGTTTAGCTGGAAAGTCAAGTACTCTTCGTTCTCTTTTGAATGAGCCATTTGAACCTTTGGCTAAGTCAACAGTTGGAATTGATTTAACTCAAGCGCAAGTTAATATTGTACCAGAAAATGCAGACAATCAATTTTCACATACCGGTACAGATCAATATCATCATACAAAATTTCTTGTAGCTCAGGGATTAGACAAAGCTTTTGAAGAGCTACAATCAACCAGACATACAGAAGCTTCACAACAACCACAACAAAGAGTGGTACCCAAAAAAGAACCCTCAATTCTTCAAACCCGAAGTAGAATTTTTGGATCCTCTCAAATTGGTGGATTTATGCTTGGACGCTTTAGGTATAAAAATAGAGCAAAAAATAAAGGAAGAGGTTCAACAGCGGTAAAGAGTGATCCACCTCCTCAGGAAAGAGCCATTGACGTGAATGGAGCTGGTCCTGTTAGATCCGCATCTGATGTGGGAATGGTGCTGAAGGAAAAGACAGATATAAGTATGCAAAGAGTTAACAGTACAGGTTCTGAAACAATATTGTCGCGAGGAAATGTATCAGATTATCTAAGAAAACGGAGACCTCAGGTTCTTGGTAAAGAGCATTTGCAGAAATTAATTCCCAGACATGAAAAGATTATTTTAAATACACCAAATGTTAGTCTCAAGTGTTCAATTTGGGATACAGGTGGACAATCAGTTTACTTTCCATTGCATCATTTGTTTCTTACGAGAAATGGTTTGTATTTGGTTGTATTTAATATAAGAGATCTTATCTCTGAAGATACGGAAAAAGCGATGACAGCTGAAAAAGAGTTAAAATATTGGTTGAGAACGATAAGTGTTTTTATTGATGAATCTGTGGTTGTTCTTGTGGGTACGGGTTTGGATTTATTATCACAAGATGAAGAAATACGTCAAAACCAGCTTCAGAAGGCAGATGAAATAGTTGCAAAAACTATTGTAGGTAGAAATACTGAAGTTATGTTAAAGGAAAATGAGGATTATGACTTAAAATTTTTTCCTATAAGTAACAAAACGCAAGAAGGAGTGAGTAAGTTAAAGTCGTTGGTTGTTAATTTATCTCTTGAAGAGCCCAGATTGAGATCTAAAATTACCATGAACTGGGTATTTTGTTTGGATGAAATTGAGCTATATTCTGAAAACCAAAACGCGAAATATATACCGTATAATGAGATTCATGAGATTGCTAAAAATGCAAAAATCTATGCTGAGGAAGTTCGGCCTATGCTAAGAATTTTTCATAGTCTCGGCTTGCTTATTTTTCTTGATCAGACGACTGCACTCAGAAGTACTGTAGTTACCAATCCTCAATGGTTGATCGACAAGGTATCTCTGCTGGTTCGAGATCCTTTACAAGTACAATCTGAGGCATTTGATAGAAATGAGTTGAAAAAGTTTAATTTGGAGGATGATTATGATCAACTTAGGAAGCATGCAGTAGTTTCAGAAGATTTGTTACAGTATATTTGGGGAGATGATACAGATTTTTTAACAGAATTGATGTCCTATACAATGCTCTTGGTGCCTTGGGAATTTCCTTTGAGTAAAGATTTTACAAAAAAACAAAATTCGTTCATGTTAAGAGCTACGAAATTTTACCTTGTTCCTGCTTTGCTTAAAGGAACAGGTCATATTGATCCAAATGAGTGGAAGAAAGGTTTAGATGAAGATCCATCCCAAGTATTTAGGAACGGGAAGAGTCAAAGTGTTGGATCCTTGCTTTCAAAGAGAACACCTTCTATAAGAGTTAGCTTATCCAAATTTACTGGTCGTGGTAGAGTTCTTCTTTCTAGTATTGGGAGAGGTGAAAGCAGTTTCTCTAATGGAAAAGCTCATCCGTACTTTATTGTATCTTTCAAGAAAAATTATTTGCCTAATGGAGTATTTAGTAAGCTGATCTGTTTGTGTATAAGTTTTACACACCAAGTAAAAGTAACGAAGAACCCTATTTTGAAGTCCAATTGGGCTAAAATTTTTTATCAAAGTTATAATCTAAAAACGAAAAGAACTGATTTTCAATCGCCGTCATTACATTCTGAGAGTAGTTATATAGAGCTTGAAGAAAACTTAGAAAAAGATAGAATTGAAGTGCTTGTTGAAGATGAGATGTTAGCTTCCACCTTTGTAACGATGCTGTTTTCAATGCTCACAAAGATTAAGCAAGACGTTATGGATCAATTGAAATGGGAATTTGAAGTATTTTCGCAGGTAGATCAAAAACTAATTCCGCTGGATGAAGCTGTAGCGAGACAAATAAGTCCGTGGATGACAAGCAAGAATGAGATAAGAAAATCTGGAGTTTTGAACAAGTTAAGTATTGATGATTTTTTAAGTGTTGCAGAAAACAATATAAATGATCTGAATCTAGGCAAACCTGTTCCTTATAGTTAATTCTGGATTTCATTTGCAATTCCGTTTGATAGTTTAAATTGTGCATACATAATAGGTTTGAAGTTGTTTAACTATGTTGTTTTAAACCTATTTATTGTAGCTTTCGTATCAGCATTTCATGACTTAATTTAGGATGAACTGTAGAAACAAGAGTCGGAACAAAACCAGATTCTTTCTTGAGATCAGATAAGAAAAGTTGTAGTTCTCTAAATGACGAATGCTCTGAGTAAGGAATACTGATAAGTGTAATATTTTGGTTCTTTGGATGGTGCGTCACTTTAGGAACTTTTGCCCAACCAGTAGGTCTAACGGCAATTATTCTCAAATTTTCAACTTGAGAAGTTTTGAAAATCTCATATAATTTGTCTAAGCGCGTTTCGCCCATTGGCCGCACATGGATCCCTTGCTTTAGAGGGCATTTCGGGTTGCGTGATGTTATCCTGGAAACCATTTCTAAGTCAAATATATCTAAAGACTGAAACACTTGTAACTTCGATTTCTCAACTGTTACCTTGCTGTTTTTTCTTATGCGCTTTTCCTTCTCCAAAGCTTCAAGAACGGCCAATAACACCTTTTCTTTTCCAATCAAGTAACTTCCAAAGATTAACATTGTAGGATTTCTGCGTTGAGATACAGGAAAATATTTCAACACTAAAGCGGACGCCAACGACAAGGCCTCTTTCTGAGACGGGAAAGCATACTTCTGAATATAAGTGGTGTCCAAGTATACACAATTTACTCCACAACAACCCTTAAAACTTGAAATTATGTCTTGCAGTTGTATAATTTTTCTGTCGTATCTAAAATCTCCGACATGAAGAATAAGCTTTTTGGATTTAAGATTCCAAAAACAAAACATACATGCTCCTGGACAATGATTGGCATCGAAGACCTTGACTAGATAGTTCTTTATTTTTAGTTCCTGACCAATTTCTATTCGGATGAGGTTTTGCTCTTCTATCTTGTATTTTAGTTTCAATAACCGTGATGTTGTCGGAGTGCAAACAATTTTATGTTTCTTGGTGAGGTTTTTCTTTGCTAACCCGAAATAATGATCTGAATGAAAATGTGTCAAAAAATAGTATTTTTTTGAAAAATACTTAAATCCATCAACTACAAATTCTGAGTCCTGGATTTTTTTCCACTTTGGGGGGTTCTTTAGTATTTCTCCTTGTTTCTGTTTATAGTTGTTCTTCTTCACTGGTTCTGGTACAACCATTTTCTTCAAAGAGATATATTTTAATGCATTGTTTGGCTTCTGATATTCAACAAACTCGGAAAGATACCCTTCATCCAAGATCTCAATCTCTGAATCGCTTGAAGAAAGGCAAATTACACTTTGCTTTGGAGCTTCAACTCTGTTTTTGGAAACCTGGGATGGGTTAGAAACTTCTGATATCCTAATTGTGTGAAACAAAAAGTAATCTTACGAAGTTTTTCCGTGGAAGGAACCACAATTGTTTACATGTCGAAGTCTCTTGTTAGTTTCTTCTTGAGTCACCGTTTTGGTTGAAACAGAGAAGTCTCGTTTGCAAACAATGCACAAATAGTTGTGACGTTCTACTGGATCCAACAGTTCTTCTAATTTACACAGTTCTTGGTGTTTCCATTCCTCCAAGAAGTATAATGAGTTTAGATTTTTCCTGCATATATTACAACGTTTTTCTTTTTTCCTATTTTTCATTCATCGACTGACAAGCGAGTATCACGATAATTGAGAAGTGTAGTTGCCCAAAATTTCTAGAGACAAATTTCCTTTCCGTTAGCCTTTATAAGGGAAAACGGATTAAGATATATATATATCTTGAAGATCAATTTCTGGAAGAATAACCCTTACCATTGATGAATATTTCTAATTCATCCAAACTTTATGAAAAGGTACTCTTCATTTCAGAAAAGTTACCTGGAATTAGTTTATATCTATAAAGGTTCGAAAATGTAGACCAAGTTACACACGACATATGTATAAGCTTATCTTATATAAAAGCAGAGAATGAGAAAAAAAATCAATATGATATAGTTTGAAATAAAATCTCTAGGTTCTTCTATTAAGTATATGCAAAACACAGCTGACTGCAAAAGACTTGAGCAGGGATGATTATAGCCTTGCCATTCAAGCTACCATAGCTGGAAAAATGATTTCATAACCTTGTAGTTCCGTTAAAGAAACTTCTTATATATTTTTTTGTATTTTTTTAAGTTAAGCGAGCCATATGCAGTTAAATCTATTCTTGTCCTTTCGAACGTCTTTAGTATTACTAGGAGCTTAGGCCTCTTAAGCTGTAAACTACAGATGTCCCTTGCTGAAATTAAAATAAATCTTTCTTATAGTCTTCTTTATAATTAATTCTAAAAACGATGATTATTAAAAGAAGAGATTATAGATATCCTCTAATGTGCAGCCCTTTAGAGCTTCCTCCGTTGTACAAGATGTAAGCCTTCACTATTAATTCTTCCATTCTACCACGAGTCTTCTTCAAATAATTATACAAAGGCTATGATAAAAGTTTTGAGTTATAGTAACTTACTAAATTTACAAATCATCTTTTTTGTAAATTTTTTTCATAAACAATGGAGTACTGAAATAGATAGAATCAGCACGGAAAGGTCATCATGAAGACTGGTTCATAACTTCTTCATTGGCCCCTTATGATATATAACTGAGTACATTCACTTAAGTAAAAATATCTTGCAAAAAATTTCCACATCGAATTGAAAAATATGAATGTTCAAAATAATTATGTAAAGATATATCGCAATCGTTTGGCGTAAACGTAGGTCGTACAGAATAATCATTTTTTGGCTCATGGTTCGAATGCAATATCACTGAGAGGCAATTTTTGAGTTTCATCACATTATATTTAAATTAATTTGTAGTTCAAACCGTAAGACATCGAGACTAAAATTTTATATTTTCGAAAGTGATTACTGGTCGAGAATCTACTTCTTGCTTAAACTGATGAACTCGTTTCTAAAATAAAAATAAGGCATTTTAACAGATATTTTCAATTACAATGGTTGGTCAAGTTCCTGTTTTGGAAATTATTTGTGGATACGCATATTAACCTGTTAGCTTAACCAATATAAATGAAATTATTCTCCTCTATGCTCTTACAGACTTGGTGATTCTTAAGAAATATGTTCTAAGTAAGAGAATCACAGACTGTTAGTTTGATTAAACCGCTTAGTAGGTGAAGTCTTAAGTATAACTATATAAAAATAGCATTGTCAAACAGACTCAAGTTCTGACTCGTTGTCAAGCTCTATAAATTTTGCTTCTAATTTGATCTTGCTTCAATTCTACGCGGTGATAATTATTGTAATATCGTAAGAGTTCAAGGTTTCCATATCTGCGACTATGCTTAATTCCGTCGGTAGAAGTTATTGTCATACATCTTGAAATGCATTCTAACTTAGAGATAAATTATCGATAAGGTTTATTTCCAAATTTATTGTTGATTAACTTTGTTAATTCCCTGTGAATTTTGGTTTACAGTTGGTAGCCAATAATTCTCACCAATTAATTGGAGCAGATCAACCCCTCAAACAAAATTACCTAATATGTGTACTGTGTGAGAACTTTCAGAAAATTGGCCCTGTAGCCCTGCAATAATCTGTTTCTCAACTATTCCCCGGCCATTTAGTCACGTTATGAAAGTTTCTATAGTCTATCAAATTGAATCAATAGTTTTTTGTTATTTAACCAAGGTCATGCGGCCAAATTTGCTATTAAAAATCTTTTTAAAATGAAATAAAATCCACATCAATTGATATGAATCTAACTTTGATATTTCTCAATAATAATAAGATTCAAAATAGGCAACTTTTTCTTGATGATGAATTATATCAAAATGCATGCCTGAATATAATTATCAAACCACGGCAGTCTTCTCTGCTCTAGTGATGCAAAATACTTTGTACAATTGGAAGTAGTAATATTAAGCAAAAACTTATGAGTCTAGCTAGAGCCAGTAGAGTCAAAGTGCATAAATATCGACTCAGAATATTTTAGTTTGTAAATATATTTTTGTTCACGTTGGATGCAGAATAATAAGACCGTTATTAACGAGCATTTAGATTGTTAAGACAAAGGGTTTAATCAATGTTGGTTGAGTTCAAAAATTGCCAATTCCACACGATATAACCAATAAATCAGGACTTTTATGAATCGCTTGTATAATGATTAGTTATAGTTTCAATTTGTACATTTCTGTCAGTTTTGTCTTATACTCGCAGTCCTTCAACCCACCGAGAAACAAAAGGAAAAGAGATTTTAATGAATCTTAGAATGTGCAATTATTCATCATGTGTATTTATCGTAGGAGAAAAAATTAAATGGATATTATGTGCAACAGAATAACTTAACTGTTTCATGTTACATGGAGGGTGTTACCTTGATTCCCATCAAGCTTGTTTTTCATCGCTAAAACAAACGACTTAACTTTAAAAGCTAAATTCTGTATAATTGAAAAAAAACTATAAATATATATATATATGTGTGACGAATTTGTGTTTGTCATGGCACATTAAGTTAAAGTAACGCTTGCGAACCTAAACTGCGTTGTTTCAACCAGAATCCAATAACAATTATTCGGACTGTACGCTTGGACCAACTTCCTGATTAATAACTATAGCTAAATTTAATGTTTATATAAGAAAGATTATAAAGTAATATAAAGCTTAATATATTTATTTTTGAATGTGAAAGATAAATTCATGGATACCATATAACACAGCCTTTGGCACCTGGTCCCTCTAAGCTACAACCGAACGAACTGAAGATTCTCTAAGATAATGAAACTACTAATCACGTTATATGTTTTTTCTTGCTCATAGTGAGAAAATATTGCCTATTTTGTGCTCTTTTTCTTAATAGTTTATATCTCATTTCTCTCTTATTCATCTCTAGGCAAGACCACAAACGATGCCCTAACTTTTGCCCTGGAAACCAAATGCACTGGTGCATTACTCTAGTAGAACGTACAAATGACAGTAAGCATTCATCTAAGGAATGTATCAAACGAGCAGAAGATAACAGAAATAGTACATAGATTTGAGACAGAAAATGAAAACAATGAGTCTGAGGAAGATAAGTGTATAATCCGTCACATATTTGGTAATAAAAATGGCACATACACTGCTTTTCTTGACTTCAGTGATGAAGAGACAGTTCAGGACTTCATTAAGTTTATCCAGCAACTTGATTTGAAAAAATCAAAGACTGTTAAAATTGAAAAGTTGAACAAGAAAGACCTTAATTTTGGAACATCTCAAGTGGAATCCGAGAAAGATGAGTTTATTCCAGAAGTATGTCTCAATATATGTTTTGAACCAAGTATCCCGGTGATTAAGAATCAGCCTGCAAACAACTTTGAGCCTGTTGCTGAGAGGCTTCAAAGCGATGAAGACTTTATTGAATATTTTCAACCTGTCGATAAGAAAAAAATTCAAGATATCAAAGAGGAAGTTAAAGAAAATGAAGATTCTAATCTAGCCTCTTTTCTAAATGTAAAACTCAAAGATCCAAAACACAGGATTGTAGTGAAGCAAAAACAAAAGATGAATAAGAAAAAGAATCTTGACTCAGAAAAGGTCAAAACCAAACAGGTGCAAAAGGGTTCAGAAAAAGGAAAGTCAAAAGGAAACAAGAAGAAGAAATCTAGATTTAGAGTCGTCTCCAAGGAAAGGGCAAAGTAGATAAGACATGGGTTGACTTCACTGAAAAGGGAAACTTTGAGAATGTAATCCTTTCAAATTGTCTGATCATCTTTGAGATACATTTATGCCTATTTATACTTGACAGTTTTTGTTCCACTGAGCAAGTCGAAGAATTCGGATTCGTAAGAGAACACTTTTGGTACTCATATATTGAAGACCATTCCTCTTCAAAAACGACAGTGTTACGAACTTTATTAACTCTTAACTCTGTTGAAGAAAAAAATAATTGTTGCTTTGCTTTGACTTGTCTATCCAGTCCGCCTCCAATTCTTGTTGTTTCAAATATGATAACTTTTGATTTCTATATTCAACGCAACTACCTTTACATGAAATATATGCTTGTTTTCTATACTCACACTTACAAAAAACTTCGATAAAAAGATTAGAAATACTAAGCTTTGATAGTAAAGATGCTGCCTTTGGATCTATATTAGCAACCTCTCCATCCCTCTTTCGCTTTCTCTGCTGGTATAATCCCGTTTTACCAATTATGACTTCAAAAACATCTGTTGAAACAAAGTCATTTGAAATCCATACAATTGCTTTTCCCGCGGGTGACTTTCCAGATACTTTCCTATGTGAAGGTGAACCAGGTCTATGAAAGTAAAATCCACATTCCATCCCTGCAAAAGATATGCAACTAAACTTAGGAAAATTAAAGCATATCTCTTCATCGTTTACGACAAAGTTTTCCTGAAAACTTGTTATTGAAGAAAACTTGATTTGATGGGTAAATCTATCCGCCAACAAAGCCCCTTGTAATCCAACTGCATCCCAGAGTTTTAGTTTGTTCCAACAACTCTTGCATTTGCTAAGTTTTTCCACAGGAAGATCTGACCTTCCTCCTTTAAGATACATTCCATTTGAACCAACTTTTCTTGCTGATGTAAACCTGTTTCCAACTTTCTCTGAAACTTCTCCGCATGGGAGTTCACTGCAAACAAGATGAAGCTCATACCCATCCTTTAAACTAAACAGCTCATTTATTTCTATATTTTCTTGTATAAACATATTCTTCTCATTATTTTTCTCTTTATACAATTTAATTTGCTGAAGAAGAATGTACACTATAGATCTCCGACAAAGTACTTCTGCATGGCAATCTAAAAGTTTTAATCCTGTCGAGTCTGCTTTATCTTGAGGCAAGCATTTTGTCCCACAGCAAATACAAAGCAATTTTAACTTACTTCTTTGGTGTGAACTCAAGACTACTCCACTCAAGACAGTCCACTCGTTTGCATTTGGTTTTAATTTACGTGGAAGTGTTTGAAACTTGTCTAAAACAGTTTTCACAAGTTTAGTGCGAAAATCTATATCTATTCTGATCTCTTTTGAAGCATTTTGCATGTTTTTAAATGTTTTTTCCAGCAGCGTGATAAATTTTCTAAGTTTTCTTCAAGTTTTTCTTCTTGTCTTAATATTAGACCTTCAAATATTGTTTCTCCACAACCATAAGGACAAAAATTACTCTCTATAACAGAATTAAAACTTGGCTTATTTGTTTCAACTCTATTATTCTCTGTTTCATCAATAAAACGTGTTCGTGGAGTAATAATATTTTCTATATTCAAAGTTGATGCAACTTGTCTATTTTCCGTTGGAATTAATCCAGCAAATTTATTTTCTGAAGCAGAATAGAAATCCAAAGGTTTAAGACAACTTTCATTGACTTTCTCTAAAATACTTCCTTTACTTGTTTGCACGGTGTACAAAAACGTTTTCTTTCGACTTGTTTTCTTCACAATGTCAATTACAGTACCATTAACATTATCTTGAGAAGGAAGACAAATCAGAACATCATCCCCAACACCAAGTAAATTTTGAGAGGCTTCCGGCAAACTGTCTTTCTCTTCTTTCATCTTTTCATGTGAAAATTTTCTTTTGGGGTAAAAAAAAGTAGAAGATGAGTTTATAGCAATGTTTTTCTTTTGTTTCTCTCTGAAAGAATCGTAAAGTCGAAGACAAGCCTTATTACAAACATTATTTTTCTTTGCTTTAGTTGTTTTCCTTTCATTTTTTCTCAAGTTTAACTCTCGCATTATTTCATCGACTTTGATTTTACACTTGGAGCAGATTTTTATAAAATCAAATTGATGCTCATATTCGTTGTTTGTAAAGAATGTTTCTAGAAAATAAATGTCAAATCTTCGAGGATCAGATGCTTCCAAAAACTTCAAGTAATACTTTACCAAATTAGAATTATAACTGATTACGGTGCTCTCTAGCTGAGTTCGCGAGTTCAATGGACAAAGCGGTCCAGGACAGCGTTCTTCTTTTACAACAGGTTTTTTTTTTTCTAATGTACTCAAATGGCCTTCATTGAATACTGGAATAGGAATTAAAAACATATTTTTCATGCCATCTTTCTCTATTTTTTGAAGAGGAGTTTCTTTGCTTAGTTTGTATGAATTTAAATTTACAATTTGAAAGACATTATTTTTGTTTCTGATTAGATCAATCGACATATCCTCAAAACATAAATTAAGACATTTTTCAATTTGATATCGAAGCACATCAACTTTAGCTTTTACCTCGAGAAAACTTAAACTAGATTCATCTAGTTTAATTACATTACATGCAGAATAATTTACAAATTTTTCACTCTGAAGAACTTCCTTTAATCCTTTTGAATCAAAACTCTCAGTTGAGCTAATTAAATACACAGAAAACTTTGATTTTCTTGAGAACTGAGCCTTTACTACTGAAGAAAAACGCGTCTTTGAAGTTATAAAACTAGAAAACATGTTGATCTTGCAGTCAGTTTCCTTTCTAGCCAGCTTAAGTATCAAATCTACTAGATCTGCTCCTCCACTAGTAGCTTTTTTTTGTGTTCCTGTAGATTTGACAACTACTTTGTCTCCATCCGAGAAAAATTGCTTTGTTCTAAAAACTTCAAGTGTGCGTAGAAGTAAAACATCTTCAATCGCTCCATCTTCCCCAAAATCAAGGAAAATGCCTATGAATTTACAATTAATATGTGACGCAAAGGTGTCATAGCCAAAAAGAAAAACTCTAGCAAATGAGCTAGACTTTGCAATTCTCATTTGACCAGGCATTCTAGATCTTAGCTTTAGTGCTACGGCTAAAAGCAGATGACTAGTATCAGTAAATGTCACCGCAAGAGTATTGATGAAGATGGTTTGTTGATTAACTTTCAAATAGATTTTAGGTGGTAGATCCTCTTTTTCATTGTTTTCTGCTGAACCAAGAAGTGGTTGCTTTTTGTTTTTAACTTGTTTGAGAAGCTGCTTAACAAATTTGCTTTGCTTAAAAGTAGGTTTATCTTGTACTTCTTTCTGGTTTGCCACTGATTTAGTACTTACCAGAGACTGAGAAATGAGTCTACAATCTTTTTTCTTGTTTTCTTTTGTACTCCATCCATTTGATAGCCTGAAACTTTTTTCTCTCTGCGTATCTTCCTCAGTATGAACTTTGTTTTCTAAACAAAAAGTGTGAAGCCAATTGTGAAAATCAGCTACGCTTTGAAGATTAGAATTTTCCCGCCAAGGCTTCATTTAACCGAAGAGTTCTAGTTTTCATGGGCGCACCAGATTTTCTGCAAAAGTGGTAAGTATAAGTATGATTAATAAGAACAGTTTGGTTCAAGTATAATTGTTGTTTTATCTTAGAAAATAGTTTTGTGCATTCTGTTTTGCTTAATGTTAAAGTACAACAAATTTCATTAGTCAGTTCACTAGCTAATAATGGTATTAACAGAAATGCGTGTCAAGATGTACTCAAGCATATTTATTAACCTATTTATAATAAAATAATCTATCTGCAGCAGCTTCTACTGAGTCGTCAGGTATAATTGAGGCTGAACAGTCTCCAAACCATACATTTAATTAGCTTAGTTGAATGTAAAGTTGGCACGCAGTTTTCGCACATGTTATATACTGCTCTAGAATTTATGTTTTGGAGAGAGAGGAATGCAAAACTCATACAACTGATTTGTTGCTTCATGTGTTCAATAATGATGTCTTTATTTATTGTAGTGTAGCTAGGGCTACCGTTGGAGAATAGTAGTATATGTAATTTTTCTTTAAAGTTCTTCAAAAAAGTTTCAAAAATGTTTAGGAAATTGGGACTAACTTTGACTGTGCTGATGAAAATTTTCATGGGTTATTGAGCGTTTACTATAAGTTTTGCAGGCTCTTTCATCAGGATGTAATGAAGTTCCCTCAACTTCTTAGAGACATTCAAGATAATTACACAAGTTGAACTTGGGTGAAAACTTATTTTAAAGACTTACCTATTGGGGGCAGGTTTTATGAAGTATATACTTCCTTTTTGGAATCGGGTTCCTTATTATATGTTCTTTTCATGCCATCACTCTGAGCTACTGACTTGCCTGTTGCAGCTAAAAGGCTCGTACAATGAGGGTTTAAATATTCTAAAAAAAGAAATAAAAAAACAATGGGTCATCTTAGCTTTAGTAAAACCAACAAGAAGATCCCTTTAATTTTCTTCGGACGACAGTCCTGGCCAAGCCTTGGATTTTATATTATTTAGTAAAAATCTAATGATTCTTATTTAATTTCTTTTTATTTGAATTAAACTTATTAATTTGATGCATATTAATTGCTTTTGGTTTTAACATGACTACCAAATAGTTCTTGATCACTGGATGTTCTACAAGGTCCGCGGGTAGTTGAGTAATACAACACATGGACCACATGGCCATGGTAATAAGATTCTCATAAGGTGCCAAAATGAAACAGCAATCTTGCTGTTCATTTACCCAATTTCATATTTGATAATAATTGATTATGAATAATTATTCAAACATTCTTCTAAGCTTAATGATTTTGAATAAGAAAAAGTTAGTTCAAAACCGCATTAATGAATTATCACAAAGTCAAATTCCGACCCCCAGTCCTAACTCTAGCTGCGAAAAGCAAGCACACATTTCAATAAGAACCATAAAGGAAAAGCTACTTTCACAGGTTGAAACCCCTCCTAGAGAACACTATATGAACTATGTCGAATGAGAAACCTGCTGTCTAACTTTTTTTTGCTCCTTTATGATGGAATGCCAGCTTCCTTAGGTAACTCTAAATGAAGATGTTCAAACAGATTCTATGGAATAGAATTGCTATGAAAATTTTAGATTATCTATATCTCTGGAGTGCCGACAATAAAGTTTTCGAAAATAGATTAATTATTTATCCCACAATTTCTTTCAATTTAGGATTTTAGGCATTTATCCTTAATTAAAAAAGGGAACCCACGTATGACACTATTGATATAAAATTTTAAATAAGAAGATATGACCTGAAGCTTTCATGTTGTCCACGGATGTGTTAGGTTTGGAGCATTCTTGTTGCTCACCACATTGGAGCAAGAGCATGGCTTGGACGCCATAGAATCAACTGTCGCTTGCTCCATGCAGAAATTTCTTAGTAGGAAGCTCCTATTTTACTTGAAAGGTGATAATTTCAATGCAAAAAATAAGAAAATTGTCTTTTGTTCTGTTAAGTAGTTAACTTCAATAAAATATTGGCTGTTTAGACTTAACTGCCTCTAATCAAACTCTTAATCAAGAGCTATTGCATAACAAAAAATAAATAAACCTTTGAAAACTTAGGTTGTGTCATTCAAAGTTCAAGCATGTTTTTCTATAGAAGTGCTTAGGGTCAAAATCTTGCCTAAGCTACATTATTCTATCTTAAATGAGAACATCTGATGCACTCTCATCAATCAGTTTCTTCTAAATTTTGGGCAATTGCAAAATTAAACCTATGGCCATATGGCCGAGAATCAATAGTCACTTAAATTCAGAATAGAAAAGAACTGAATTAAGTAATAAGAAACTAATAACTGATTAGTAGCAATGCCAGAAAAGCAGGATATTAAAAACTCATCTATCCTTACACGGAGATCTTTATATGCTAAATATTCTCAGCAACTTCCCTTTTCATCAATCAAGAGAACACAAACAGGCAAAGATTTACTAGAGTCACAAAGAAAATGGCGAGACGGGACTGCTATGCTAGACACATTTGGTTTACCTCAAAGTTTCGCTGTTGAAGAAATCCCTAAGTTGTTGGATGGAGTTGAACCAAGTGAAGCTGATAAGGTGTTTAACTGGTGCTCAACAGCCATTCTTCTTGAAAGAAGAGGAGTAGACATGGATATACCAGATATTTTGATATTATTGAACCTTTGCGAGAAGCAAGAGAGCAGGTTTGACATAAGAGATGAAAATGTAGATAAGAAACTTGCTTCTTTTCTCTTTGTCCTTAAAGCATTTTGTCATGAGTTTCTCTACATAAACAATTTACAAATGAAGAAAACCGCTAGTTTGAAAACTATAGAAGAAAGCTACATTAAAGCCGTTAAGCTCAACAGCGATCCGCGCATATCCGTTATGTTTGCTGATTTTAAACGACTATATGAAATGTCACGAGCTCTTGATCAAAGTGATCCTTTTGAGCAGACGATAAAAGCATATCAACTTTGTATTGAAAGTTATGAACACAAACTCCCAACATTTCAAAATGTGTGGAATGATGGCTCAACTAAATACGAAGTGTACTATAGTCTGGCTACTGTGTTGCATCGTAAGATAAATATTCTTATGGAAAGAGTTAAGACCATTGCTCAAAAGAAAGGAAATAAGAGCTGGAAGAAAATTGATGGCGACACTTTACAGAAGTTACAGGAGGAGTACCGAGTTAGTTTAGAAATATATCTTGAAAAAGCGCCGGAGGATCACTGGTTTTATGCTCATGGATGTTTCATGTTGAGTACAGAATGGATTGCAAGAAAATCTCCTCCGATAGGTGTCAAACCAAGAGAGCTATATAAAAGAAATGTAGACGAAGTTAAGAACTCTATTGAGCTTTTTGACAAGGGAGTTAAAGCAGTAAACACACTTATTAAGTGGAATCCGCATGAAGAGTTGGAGAAAAGTGCAATTTTTATAGAAGCTTTAAAGCTGCAGAAATTGTATGAGAAACATGGACACCGAGAGGAGAGTCTAAAAAACTTTAAACTTCCTGTTAGTGATGTTGTGGTGAGAGAGCTAATTGACGAGGAAGCAATGAGCTGGAAACAAAAGTTATATTGGAACCTGACAGATCCCCGAAGTGTACAATTTGTTTATTTGTTTCTATTTGTTGCACTTTTGCTTGATCCAATAGTAAACTTCTTCGGCATATTTGCTACGGAAGAAACGAAGTAAAACGCAATGTTAAAGGTTAGAGCTTTGATTTACGTGGAATTTCCATGAGCTTGTTTGTCTGGGAGGCTTTTGCTAATAACTTCCCATCACAGATGAGCTCAGCTTCAAGAAATGCCAATGTCTTACCTAATTTTATCATGGTCGCTTTTCCTATGAGGTCTTTATTTGGGGGAACAGGAAGAAAGAAAGAACACTTTTGTTCCAAGGTTGCAGTTGAATATTTCAGTCCAGTGAAACATACGATCATGTTCGCACATACAGCATCCAAACAAGCTGCAGCAAAACCGCCCTGAACTTGTGCAGTATTAACTTTTCCATTGCAGAAAGAATGGTCAAAGCTAAACCTCATTGAAAAAGTCTGCTCTTTTTCGTTGAAGTCGGTGATAAGACCCGAAGATTCACCTCCAGACAATTTGGATACAGATGGGTTGCTATTTTTCTTGAAGGATTTATTCAGGATTTCGACTGCGCGCTCGATAGACACTGCCATTTGTTTGTACTTCAGTAATCTTGAAGATAGTAAATAGAATAATTTATTCTTGTTTTGAGAGTAATGTTGTATTGAGTTGTTGAACAAAACACAAAAACGTTCTCCCTTGGTTATTATAGCGGATATAGAAATATAAATGAATAAGAAATACAGGAGGGCAGTCACTCGAATTTTATCACTTTTACCCTTGGAAGATACAGAAAAACTCCTTAAGAAGAGGTTAGAACTTTTTAGGTGTTCCTGATTTACGGTAGAATTCTACGGGACTAACTACTCAAGTTGAATTAATAATCACAAGAAGCCCCTCTATCCTTTAACTGAATCTCACATTACCATATTCGCTACTTGGAGAATAATTTCAATTTTTTTGGGGAAATAAAACTTAAAGTTTTTACTGGGGTTATTTTTTTTGTTTACCATTGAAAGCGGATCAGTGTCGAGAAATGAATCATTCACGACAGTTCGGAAAGGCCCATGACAGTAAGCTTTATGGCGTTCTGCTTTTAAAGGAACGAGTTTTCCTCTTTCATATGGATTTATTTCACTGAAAAATCATTTAATGACCGGAATTACAAACCTCTATCTCGAAAATGAGTGAAAAGAGAGCAATAACAAATTATAATCTGTAAAAAAATAATCGAGATCATAATGGTTTTCTTTCCTCTGGAAAATTTTAGGAGCGTTTTTCTTAATCCTTGGCTTAGTTGAACAAGGTGGAAGTGTATTCACTTAGTCTAGCAATGGGCCTTAGGCGAGTCTTGAACATTCACAGAAAAATGGATAAGAATACAGTGAAAATTTGCTTTCACGAAGAATTTAGAAAATGAGCTTTGCATATGCTTCCAACTCGTTACTACCTAGTCTTGACCTTATTACTCGTATCTTCTCCTAAACTTAACCTCAATCATTGAACTACATCTTACCAATGCTTATACGTAACAAACTACAGTATTATCGCAGGACAGAATTTGAAATCAAAGAAGATATTATACAATGCAGGTGGTTTTTCACAAAAATTACTTCCCAGAGCACTCGCTGCTGTTATCTTCAACAATATTTGAGGGAAATAAAAGAGAAATTCCATAATGCTACAAGACCTTACAATTTTCTTCTATCCAGGTCAGCCAGTGAATTGAACTTTTTTGAAGAGTCACAGAAGTACTTCAACAAAGTTGATTTTAAATATCTGAAACATAGTTTTTTCTAGTGCTGTCGTAATAGAAACAATTAAAACTTTAAGACTAAGTATATTTTTTCAATACACACATTGTTGCTAAAGTTTGTATGCAGAAAAGCAATAGCGGTCTTTGAAAGCGTGAAGCATGGCAATGAACGTACAAGCAAGGAACAAGTTAGTATCATTTCTCCATTGCCTCATTGTGTGCGCAAGACAATTGGGAACCTTAAAATTAAATCTAAATTTATGTTGTGATTCGTAGTTTCTGTTTTAGTAAGTGGGAACTTTCAGAGACATTGACGTTGCTCCGACTGTGCAGTCGGTGTTCGGAAATTCACAGTGGGACACAGGTTGTTCTGAATCGACCAATTGGTGGACGAGGGGGGGGAGTTTTAAGTTTGAGAAAATTTTGCTTGTTTTTCAGTCTAAATTCAGCTCTGGAGACACTACAATAATGCAGCACTGTGTTGCTACTAATGCTTAAATTTGGACATCTAAGGAGTTCTTTGAGTTCACTTCCGCTTTGTTATGTTTTGCTTGTCTGAGGTACTATTTTGTCATGAATGTTTGTTGCTTACATGAAAGGACAGTGATTAGATATTTCGCTGTTGCTTTTTTTCATTGCAAAATTCACATTAAACAAGTACTTCAAGTTTATGGCATTTTTGTGAAGCGTCTAGTAGCTAATTGTGTTAATTTCCTTCAAAAATCTGTTTTCTTCTACTGATTTATGATTATTATGTTGCAAATTAACGCATGCGTTAATTTTTTGATTCGCCGTTCATGGTTTTTTGCATAATTTGGGCATAGTCTCAGCTGGCTCAGTAGGACACTTTAGTTAATTTTTAATGAGATCTTCGGCTAGAAGTTGTTGTTGTTTAGTATGTGTTTTCTTCTGACCGATCACCATCTTAGTATAGCGTTTCGGTAGAATTTTTTGCTTGATAAGTTGTTCAGGGTGTGTTCTTCAAGAAACTCAGAGGTGGTACAGGTAGTAGAATAATTTCAGCAGTTACCTGTGATTATAGTTAGGGTTTGCTGAACTGGTTACTCTGTCTGATAGGTTCCCAGCAGTGAATAGATCTGACAAAAGCATCGCTTTAGCTGTGCCTAGTTTGATTTGGCTTTCGTCTTTTAATTCTTGATCGTGAAAAGATAATTTTGGAAAAAATAGATTGCTGCAGAGGAGGTGAATTCTTTGTTTCTTGCATATCACAAATCTGTTACTGTAATCAAAATTTATTCTAAAGGTAAACATTTAGCCCAAAGCATGATTAAAATTAAGAAGCAACTTGGTGAATTCAAAAGATCTTAAGCTTTAGTTTTCGTCTTTGTTATTTATTTTCCATAGTAAGAATTATGCAGCAATGAAGCACAAAATGCCGTGTATCACACAGGTGTCACTAAAATTCTCCTAGTTGTTTTTCGCCGAACAAACGCAAGTTTACGCACAATTATAAAGCTTGGGCAATGGAATTAACCCTAAATATTACTTAATTCGAATAAAAATATTCAAAAGGTGCATCCGACTTGGTTGCATTTAGATTAATTGCCAAGAATAATTTTCAGGTAGGTTTGGTTTCATTAAATTTGAGGTCGTTCCAACCCAGCAAAATAGCCAAAGGAAGCAGATAATTCAAAATCGAAGTGTTGTAAGTACAAAAATATTTCCAACTGGCAATGGTCTCGCATTGATCTAGTAGAAAACAATGTAAGAAATTTTTTTTGCGAAAGCCATAGAACCCTTTCTAAAGGGTAATCTCTAGGTGCATAATAGGACTAAAATCAATTCACTTACCTAAGCTAATTAAATGTTTTGCCAGACGAAAAAAAGGTATATGACAGTAGCAGGTCAATGCCTTCTACTTGTTTAAGTTTCCTAGAAGATGGGGCTTGGTATCTTATATAAACTCCAAGAGTCTTACCTTTAACACTTGTTAGATTCTTTCCTATTTCTTGTCTCTAGGAATCTGCCTTGCGTGTACCTACCTTTATCTTAGTAAATAGAGGACATACACTCCTAACCAAGCATGCGTACAAACAATAGAATTAACTTTAATCCATAATACACAAAATTACCAATCTAAAAATGTTGCCTCGTGTTGAAGGACGGTTTCTTGCTAAAGTTGAAATATCTATTATAGCAAGACGGGAAAGCAATATGCAAATGTATTCATTTTGCAAAGACAATTTAACAATGAAACGGTTATTGTACACGCTTCTTTGAATAAGCTTAAGTTGCACACCAGTACTTTGATTTTAAGGAACTGACTACCAAAATGCTTAAGACATATATGCAGAAATAGGGACGCGTCCAAACAAGATAATGATAAAGCTGGGCCGAAAACTGGAACCACGAAAACTTTTACCATGATTTATCTCTCGATTTTAGGTTGGTAAATTTTTGGTAACTACGAAATTTTTTCGCGACATATATCACTTCAAAAAAAATACTTACGCAGTAGAGCAGATTTACCTGTTTAATGCGAGGAAACAATACCTTGCAGTTCATTTTAAATGACAACCAGTGTAAGTCTCAAGCATTTCTTCTTCAAAGGCCTTGTCCTTTGGGTAGTCTTTTCAGCAGGCACTTGGCATTACATTATTTTTGGAATACGGCCCATCAAGATTATGGTGCGTACTTCATAAAACATAATAAAAAATATCAGGTATCTACTTGAGACCCAGTTCTCTAACTTGGGGGCCAAAATTACATACTATTGATCTCCAAGTAGTCGCAAGTCTTTGGAGAATCCAATTAACGCTAAAAGAGTTAGATTCTCGTGGGGTGGCTTTTGTTAGTATGAGCGGTGAGTATGCTTGATGCCTGCACCTTGTATCTGGAATAAATTTGGTCAATAATATCTCACCATATACCAGTTCCTGAATCACATCAAGGGCCCCAAAAAGATAAAAAGAGTTGACATAAAATATGAATATGATAGTTCAAAATGACGCTGTTTGCATTGCAAGAGATTGAAACCTATCCCTTGCACCACAGCTTTTCTAGGTTTCAGATAACCAGGACTGAAAGCACATTTAATCATTGCATGAGATAATTATATCTCGAATTAATGTCTGGATATAACAAGTGCGTTGTAGCCAACAGTTTACTCAAAAAGACAGTATGATGTCTCTAACTTTTCTACCAAAGGCATTATTCACTTGGGAGATATTAATATTATAATTTTGTCCTGCAGCGTGTGTAAGGTCTCTGAAGAGGACTCTTTTCCACTAAATTACTGTCCACCCTTGGCCAGTTTGACACCTGGAATTATATTTAACTCCTACTTAGCAAGAGTAATAAAATCCTTGGGCCAAGGTATTATGGAGTATACATTAAGTAGTTCTCCGGGTATAGTTGCGCTTCCCAGGGCAAATTTCTTTTTTTTTCTTATTACTAATGCAGACTTTAATAATGAAAATATGAAACATATAAACTCATTCTGAGACCACACAACACAAGATAACTTTGAATCCACCCAATAGCACTCAGAAAGTGAGAAAAAAACTGCCCCAATAAGTATCCTTATTCAACTAGGGGATTACCAACTCCTGCTTTTGTACTCCGTTTGTGTACCGTGATGTTTGACTACAGCTGTTCCCTAGATTTATCTAATACTCATATCTTTCGTATCTATTCCTAATGGCCATTGTTTTTTTAATATTAATTGCCCCATTAAAGTTTCCATTCCAGTACTTAGAACAACTGCTTTCAAGCACTTGCTTCCCTCAATATACAAGCAACCTGCAAAGACAACGTTGCACAGCTCTAACTCCCCTCCCGTATACTGACTAACACAAACCTTGACCTCTCTATTTTCGAATATTGAAAAATAATTTTTATCTACTTTTGCTTCTACCAATACACAATCAGCTGGAACAATAGCACCTGGATATATTTCAATAACATCACCAACTACGAGTGCATCATAGTCTGTACAAACTACATCGGCGTCTCTAAGAATATTTGCTTCATCAGGCTTGCAATTAAGATAAGCAACCATAGGAATAGTATTATTTAAACATGGAAGAAGAAAACATAAAAATCCAGGCAAGTTGGCATTCGGTGATTTTATTCCGTTAAAATTTGGATCAGAAGGATTCTGCTGCTCGATTAAATTGAGCTTTGACGTAGCATCAACGGAGGTGAGTCCTGTGGAAAGGAAATATTGATTCATTAGAAGGTTTTTAACAGTGGTGAAAGCATCGATGAAAGATGATGACTTCTTGTATAGATCAAAGTTGAGTTGAAGTTGATCTGTCAGTGACATTCCTGTTCAGTTATGATCGGGGAGTGTGATTGGCTAACAAAGAAATGATGGCATTTTCATTGGATATTAAACTGGAAACCGTTATAGCAAACAAAGGAAACATATGGCGATAGATAGAGGAAGCGACAAAGAAAATATGGACACCACTAACCAGAATGGCGTAACAAACCGTACAGATTCCTCTATGAGAAAATATTCAATGCAGTACAACCGTCTATTAGAAAGAACATCAAACTTCCCCCGGCTCCGGGACTTAGAGATTGAAGCGCCGGAAAACATAAGTAGAGAAGTTATTACTGAGCTTCAAAAAAGCGCAAACAGATTTATACTATGTTCTAATGCCTCCAATTCTGATTGTACAATATTCTTACTTCGCCAACATCTTACTGAGACAAAATCTACTCTGCTTAACACTGCAATAGAAAACTTTTCTACATCAGGAATTCCAACAAAGCTCACTCATTATCTTTTGAAAAAGGCAGAGAAGCAAATATATAAGGTTTTTGGCTTAACATTGGTTCTTGATTCCTTTATCAAAGTAGATATGAGTAAGCTGTCTATAAAACAAAAGGATGATGAATCAGAAGAAGTGGCCAAAAAAAGAAGCTTGAGAAAGTTGTTGTCATCTGACTCAAACATTTTTCTCTTTGACCGCGACTCAAAAAAAGAAACAAGAGAAGTATTGGAGTCCTATCAGAATGACAGGGAGTCAGAAGGAAATCTAGAATTTGGATTGACAATGTTGATCTTGGGGCTGATTGTTCTTAGGCAAGATGGAGTTGATGAAAACTTCTTGGTTGATGAGATTGGCGAGGCTTTTGATTATAAGCAAAAGCCTACTCAAATGATAATCCGGAGGCTTGCAAAACAAGGCTATATTTCCAGAAGTTTCTCGAAAGGAAAACCTAGTTATACTATAGGAAATAGAGCACTATTGGAAATTGGACTAGATCAAATAATAAGTTTCGTAGAAAGTTTGACTGATCTGAGTATGAACGTTAAAGACAGGTATAAACTTCTTTCAAAAGTGTTCTAATTTTATTTCTATTTTAGTAACCCGCGACTTGATACTGCTCTGCTAATAGCAGATGATCCTGTTTACAGATGCCAGTACAATAAATGAAGGTAATAATTCTCTTGATACGCGCCAAGTACAAAATTGATAATGCCTTCGGTGTCCCCGAAGAGAAGTTGTTTCCCGGATTTCAGCTAGATTGGTGTCCAGGTTTTAACTTCCTGCCTAAACGAGTAGATTAAATGGCATCAGTTTGCTGTCATCTATAAAGATCTTTCTGAAATAACTTGCCTGTTCTAAGGCTAGGAGTCGTATAGTATTTTTTAGCATCTTTGCTGTGATTAGCTTATTCATGGAAACAGCTCTGCTTTAGCAAAAGGAAAACTCAGTTTCACCTGTCTTGTTTAATGACTTAATGAAAACTTCTGCCGATGTCTCTTTGAGCTGTTGCTCTGCGGTTTGCTTTACTACTCGAAGGAGGGCCTCTTTCCTTATTGTCCCTCTTTCGCTATAGTGCTTTACCTGAAAGCTATATAACTCATGCTACTGGAGATGTCTTGCTCAGAAACTTTATAGGTACCTTTCGCGTAAGGCTTCTTGCTTTGTATTTTAGTTCGACAAGACTAAATACTCTAATTACTTTGATCACTCTGGCCATTCGCTTCTGGGTAATCTTTCCTACTCTAGGACACTTTTAGAACCTTGATTCCTCTTGGTTATTGTGCAGAACAAGAGGTAAGGTAATCACAGATTTCTGGTGGTTGAAATATATGGAGATATTCTTTTCTTCCTCCATTATTCTTTCAAATTGTGTAATAACGAAATCTAAATAGCTCATAGTTACATATTTCTCTAACCACTCTGCTTCACCAGTGTCTTTCATTTCTACAAACTGAAACAAAGCCCCAATGCTCTTGCTAAGAAAATTTTCAAGAATAGTTCTTCAGAAGGTTTCAAGTGATAATATTTTATTAGCTCGTTGTTCTTGATTTTTTTCGTTTCAGGAGTTCAGTATGGCTAAAGAGGTCGTGTTGGATCTGCAAAGTATCAGTCATACCCGGAACCCAATGTCTTGAACTCTGGAAGATTTCATAATATTGCACGAGAATGCCAAAAACAGCTTAGGTAATTATCATTGTATCTCTACCACATCATTAGCTGTTAATTAGAACCACAGTTTTCTTTCCTTTAGAGACTGTACCTAATGTAGAAACTGTACAATTGGTGTGAGACATATTAAATCGTTTTACTAGATGTCAATAGAGCATAAGATGAGTACGAGGAGGGAGTAGCTAAGGAGACTAATAAAGCTTCATAAGCCTGAATATCTAAACATGAAACAGTTGTATGTAGCCGTAGAAATCATGGACGAGAGATGTTAACTGTTTGTAAGAATAGTCTCCCTTCTCCGGACCTAGCGCACATATCGTCTCTTTATGTTGCTTGAGAGAGCAATGCTGCCTTTCTTTGTGACTTGGTGTTAGCTGAGTTAGTTATTCTATAATGCTTTATTGTGTTATGACTTAGTTTCAGCAAAATAAAACATGAAGATGGAAATGGCTCTGTTAATATCTGACAACATTTAAAGGTTAGAGTTGAGTTTGAGAACTGTTTAGATTCATGGTTAAAGGCTAAAATATGCTTAAATCCATGTCTTTATCGGTAGCAGCAGTTATGCTTTTTCCCATTGAAATCCCACATCTACAATTTTGCATAGACTACTAAAGTGCATATGCTTCTAAAAGCCAAGACCATTTAATCTATTCCAACACCACTGAAGAAATCTGATATCGATTACCATTTTTTCTATGAGCAAGGTAATGGTATCAACAGCTCTGTTTTATCTTTTTTCAGAAATTAATCAAAACTTTCTCATGTCATGTTATAAAACTACGTAGAGCTTTACAGGCACTGATGCTTCCTCAAAATGTTACTCCCACAAAGAAAAAACGTTACATATACAATATTTTCGGTAAGTTTACGCACATATAAACATAAAATTAGTCTCTGGGTATAGAAAATAAGGAGAAGATATCTATTTCCATCTTGAATACCTTCTGTTTCCACTCTAAATACCAGTTGTAGCAGGTTACTAAAATGTAGGGTTAATTTCAAACCATAAGATGCAACCAAAACAAGAGAACCATCTCATCATTGGTATTCTTCTTTTTAAGGCTGTAAAGTAGCTCAGTTTCTTTTTTGCTTGTATTCGAGCAACTAGTCATTAAAAATATTTTAATGTTATTCTGGGCCAGTATCTTAAGTTAGTTCTAATGGCTCGTCTTTGTGCTAGATAAATCCATCCCTCGCCTTTCACATTGCATGACGCTTCTTAGGGCTGTTATAAAATTTGCGGCTCGTGCCGGTGAACACATCTTAAACTAATCTTTCAGGATCGGAATACATATCGAAGATTATGTTCTAATTAAAATTGTTGCAATGATCCAGAAACCAACCTTGTTATACGTTGGTCCCGAGTCATGGCCAAAATAATTACTATGCAGTATCTCCATCAAGTTGCAATGCTATAGCCTAACTCATTCTTAAGCTCTTTTCATTAGCTTAAAAAATCACTTCCTATTTTAACCATGATTGTACCTATACATTTGGATTTTTAATCACTTTAGACAATGTGTGATAATAAATCTAAAATAATTAGTTTTGAAATTATTTGAGAAAAAGATAAAATTGGAATCAACTTCAAGGTTTATCTCTGCTAGTTCTCCTTTTTCTTGATTGAAATTATCTTGAAGCAGCTTTGTAACAATTTCAAACTTTCTTCTCTTAATTTCAAAGGACTATGAATGCTCTTGAAATTTATGTTTCCTTAGAGAAGCGAATTGTAATGCCTCTCCTGGTGCTGAAGTCACTCGTCCTCTTATGTGAATGGAAAATAATATTAGAAGAATAAGGTTGACTTTAGTACTCTCTTCATAAGATTCATTCCTGCTACATCTAAGCTTACCAACCCCTAGATTAAAAGTTTTGCATTAAGAAACAAAGTTTACTCAAATTTTTTTTCGGGGTTGCCTGTCAAAATTTTTTGACTTCATTATAAAGTAGGGTATTTTCTGCACAGAATAGATTTTCATAAGGGGCATATAAATTTATATGAGTTTATATATTATTGAAGGTGTTAACCCATGGTTGATTATAAGTAATAAATCAATGGCATATAAGCATGTTCTTGCTATTATTCTGTTCCTAATTGCTACGATTAATAAGAGTATTTGTATGTCAGTTTGGGTCTGATATATAGGGTTCTTAAATATAAATTAAATTTTGATCATATTTGCCTCGATTTAGATTTTTGTTTTGCACTTTGCAAAAGGAAGTAAGAAACTTAGCATCAGTTTCCTCCAGCATAGACTTTCCTGTAAGCGGTGCATTTACCAGAAAATGGTCTTGGCAAAGTATTAAGATGTCAAATTAGGAACATGTTCTAAAACTTATACTTTAACTCCACCAAATTGCACATGATCGGAAATTACCAGCACTGAGACAAATTTTTATTTCATCTGGGTCAATCAAGAGTAGAGCTATTTAATGACACTACTGCATTTGCTTATCCTCATTTGGTAACTCTGTTTACTTTGATCAACCATGAATACTTTGCCACCCACTGTTAGTCTCTAATTCATACTGATAATAGAATCAGTTATGGAGATATTTGCGTTTAGATCGCACTTAGTTTTTCTTTCTGTTCATTCATATAACCTACATGAGTCTACGTATCTATCAACGATAGCTCCAGGAGGCTAGAGCTATGTAAATAAGAAACTAAAATTGAGTGAAGTCAGTATTATATCCAAAGCTTATCACTATGAACACTGTCTGTTAGTCTTGTTTCTTTAATAGATCAAACTAATTTTTTATTTTCTAATACTCTCTGGAAGATATTGTTTTTTTCTAGATTGTTTGAGTGAATTTTGATAAAATAAGCAGCAGCATAAGTTGGTTTATTAAAATAATTCGTTTTTTTGTTTGTATTCTGATACTTTGATTTTTTTTATATTTTTAAGGTTTGAACACCCGTTTCTACTATTACATAATCATAATGTTACTGTTTCTCCCAGTTCAAGAAAACCCAAAACCTTGTACCTGAGTCTTCCTATATATATCACCTTCCTGGTAAAGCACTGGAGCAGCCAAGATTAAATAACAACTTCTGAAAACAAACTTGTTGTCAATAGCGTCCCCGGTTCTCTGTATCAGCAGCTTTGTTCCAGAAAGCAAGCTTAACATCTCGAATATCTTATCACAGAAACCGGTTGTTCCCGAATACTTCTTGCTCAATATGACCTGTCTTGTAAGTAGAGTCATACGATGTAAGGAACCAATATTTTTTGAGTGATTTAGCCAATAGATGTTCTAGTCCAATACCCTTTAATATATTATGAAACAAAAAAGAAGTTAGTAGCAATGAATAACAAAATTTGAAAAAAATCTGAAATAAGAGAAAATACATAATGTTATTTTAATTCCTGAAAATTTATTATCAAAAGGTAACTCTACTTGTCAACATAGAATCTGCATGGTATATCACATAGTTCTTTACATATTTTTTTGTAGAAAGAATATATAGCTATCATTTTATAATGATAAAACTTTATACATATCTTGAGCCCATAAAACTTAGTATAAGCAACTCTGTAATGTGCAATACTAGGGAAACTTATTTAAATCGTCAGATTAATGCGATGAATTCTGAATATAGTTAAAAGTGTTTCTTAGAGGCTTTAAATATGACCGAGTTGAACCAATCTACCAATCAGAGTCTAAGAATCAGAAAACTATGAATTAAAAACTTTTTCTTTGATGGGATATCTTCAATAGAATTTAACAAACTTTTAAAACTAAGTGGAAGGGACATGCAGCAGAGATTTAATTTTAATGAAGTGATATAGCAGGAACATTGCAGCTCTTCGAGTTTTGTATGGACCATACGGTTTGAGTTCCTTGTAGCACCTTTAAGAACTAATATTTCTCTATTTTCTGCCCTGAATGCAAATATATGATGTAGAATCTCTTAAATTATCTGCCTTTAGATGAGCTCCGATACTGCACAGTAGTTTAAGATATGACAGTTACATAGTTGAGCTCCTTACCTTCGTGTTATGAAAAAGGAAGTTCAGTTCTCAGATTTCTTAATTGCTGTCTATTAATTAGCAAAATATTCTCTTTTCTCAAAAAGCTTTGGCTATAGTGAATGAACAGTTTTACAAAGTTCAATGAGACTTGCTATTTGTTTTTTATATCTAAGAAAGAGTTACTAAAATGAGAAATCTGCTGCATTAATGTGAAAAACTAAGGTTCTGGAATAAAGTTTTGTGGGTCCAATCATATCATTGAAGAAGATTCTAGTTTAAAGTACATGATTTTTTAGGTGTCTCAGAGATGCTACATGTAGATTGAATTTAAACTGGGATAGCGTTTCAATAACTTGGTGACTAGATTATTTAAGTTTATATAGAAAAGTTATAATACGTGTTAGATATTAGATTCACTCTTACAGTTACTGCATGTGAACAGTATTCGCCGTACATGGTATGAGAAAACTGCCCGATATATTTCTTAATAATGTTTGGTGACTAGTATACTGCTCAATGGACATATAGTTTGAAATTCTCAAAGAAAAAAAATGAAGTTTCTTATGGATTGAAAATTAATAATTTTAAGTATCTAAAAGTTTAAAATCAATAATAAGATTATTTATAATGAAATTAAAGTTCAATTTTAGCAAACTTAAGTGAATAAAAAATACGGATATGTAACTTAAATATACAGTTAACAGATTTTAAATCTCATATCTATGGGGTTAAGAGCTTATATTTGTGTAGAAGTGTTATAATTTATTAATTCCAGTTGCCTGACCCCATACTTCCTACAAGGGAGATTCTGCTCATCTTATGGTCATATTTATCACCCAAGAAACAGTAGGCAAATGTATCTGGTTGTCGCGAACATGCTGAATGAATATAAATTACATTTTTATCTGCATTAATCTTTTTTTCCAACTAAAACGAAAGTAAGTAGACATCTCATCTAGTAGTAGTTCATGCCTTAATAAGATTTTGATGATGTCTCTTACTTAAATTCAATGGCTTTTCTTAGTTTTAACTTCACACTTGGATAATGATCACGCTAAAAGGCTTTTTACTCTTACTATAGTGGAATTCATCATCTTTGGTGAGATTCTGGTAATCATTTCTCTACATTGCAACGCTTACTTAGATAAATTTTAAAACAGTGCTATATACGGATTATTCTGTATACAACTACTTGAAAACGAGGCAGTTATGGAGCTGCATTAAATTGCCTTAACATAAATATGTTACGCTTAATGCACCTCATACAGGAAAAAGCTCAAGGAGACACCAAGATCAAAATTTTAGAGGGGGACATGTCTCTAATCTACGTTATTAGAGACGTCCATGTTTTCATGACACGGAGTTTTTTAATTTCCTTAACTAAGAAAGAACACCAAACTATTCTTCTAGAAAAGAAATATTGTCTATTTTATTAAAGTTAGTTGTTAGGGGTGACAGAAATGGGAACTGAGAAAAATGAGTTAGACATGATGATGCTACTTGACACAAAAAAAATCTCATCCTTAAGAAGAGAGTTTGAAAAGGAAGAAGATGGTTTGACTCTTACTGATTTTGTCGATGTAATGCTTAAATTTATTGACCTTAAAAGTACGAAATTCACTGAAATAGAGCTTGTAGCAAACTTACAAGAGCTATTTGCACAGATTGATGTCAATGGGGATGGTACCATGGAATGGAATGAATTTACGAGCTTCATCATTGATACGGCTTCTTCAAGATCAGACCATGCTGATTCTAGTGGGTCTACAAAACCTGGTGGAATAATTCAGAAATATTTTCTTGAGTGCATGCAAAATACTTCCAAGATGGAACAGGTGAGAATCAAAGCACCTGTGAAGCAATTGGTTAAGCTCAAAATCAGTGAAAGGTATGCAATCGTAGAAAACGAAGGTCAAGAAATTCAAATTTTTGACACTGATTTCAAATTAAGAAACATTCTTAGAGTTAGCAGAGATCTAGGAAAGATTATGTGTCTAGAGCACAGCCTGAAGCATGGATTCATTGTGTCTACCAAGAGCCTTAAAATTGTATTTTACGATGAAATGACTCTTCGAGTAACTAAGATGATCGAGACAATGCACAATGGAGTAGGTGCACAACATACACTTTGTTTTTGCGAAATCACTGACACTCTTTTTTCGAGTGGAATTAATGGGGCTATTCATGCGTGGGACTGTAATCATGCAATCCTTTCGTCATCAAAACTAAAGTCAAGCAAATCAAGCTCTACTTTCGATGTAGATTACTCTTTTATTGAAGATCTGGAGAGATCATCAAGTGAGCAGCTACTAGGCAGAAAATTTGTAATGGGAGGAATGAGTGAAGCTAAAAGTTCTTACGAAACCATCAATTCAGACTTTCTTCTGGGGATGAAAAGTGATAGTCACATTGACATGGTAAATGTGTTACTAACCTCAAAACCTCTAGACTTTTTAGTTTCGGGAAGCATGGATAAGCTCATTAAACTCTGGGATCGACAAACTGGAAAGTTTGCGAAGAATTTGAAAGGTCACACTGCAGGGGTTACTAATTTGGCCTTTGCCTCTTCTTCAAGATTACTAATCTCCGGGGGATTTGAGTTTAACATTTTCATCTGGAACCCGTACATTGGTAATTTGATTACTTCTCTTTCCGGGCACAATGCACCAAACAAAAATGTAGGTGTTCACGTTTCACAAAATCATTTTGTTAGTGGTGATGAACAAGGGGTGCTTAAGGTTTGGGATTTAAGAAATTTCATTTGTGTTCAAAGCTTCATGACACCAAAACGAGTACCTCTACGTGATTTTCAACTATTTTCAAACAAAGAAGCATCGATGAGATTAAGAAAACAAAAAGGAACAACAACAGGAATCCTTGGAGTTGGTAAAGGAATGTTTAGATTTGGGTACAAGGAACTGATTTTTCCTGATCGCTCAGATAGTCAACCTGTTTGTTTTGTCCTCTACAATGATGTAACAGCAACTTTCTTGACTGTCACACGAACTACCATTAAACTCTGGAGTGCTAAGACAGGTGTACTGCTCAATTCCTTCAATGAAAGCTTAATGTTGCAAAGTATTCCACAACAGGATGAAATCTCAGCTTGTTGTTTAGATGATCGTCAAAGAAAGTTTATTCTGGGCACTCATTTAGGTGTAGTCTCTGTGTTTGATTACATGAATGGAGTAGAAATGAAAAGATGTGCATTAGAAGACTTTGTAAAAACAAAGAAGAATGTAGAAGTAAAAAGAATGAAATACTTGGAAGCTGATAAACTTTTACTAGTATGTAATGCAAGGGGTGACATTCTTTTTCTGGATGAAGAGGACCCAGAAGAAATTCCGCTGATTAGAATTCTGAGAAAGGTACACTTAGAAAATGAGCTTCATTCATTGGAGATTTTGTACTCCTTCGGACAGCTTTTTTGCTTTTCTCGTGGCTCACCTGCTGGATTAACATATTGGAATTTTGAGTTTGGGCGATTGGAGGCTACCCTGCAATGTGGAGAGATGGCACCGACGACCTTCTGCGTACTTGGCAATCAGTTGCCTGTTGTCGCATCTGTAGTTAAAAAGGGTGATGGTTGTAGCGCCATTCATTTCTGGCTTCTCAAACCCGCACCACTTGAAACTCGTAACAGAATCGTTTTTGTGCATGAGCTGACAACTCACTTTCCTGGTAGTTTTAATGAGATTACCCATGCCAAGTTTCTAAATAATCTTCTGTACTTGGGTGACAATAATGGATTTGTTGAAATTTTACGTGTTGAAAAGTTACTTGAAAATTTGATGAAGGACTTTAAAAGGGCAAGATCAATAGAAAACCCGGAGCTTAAGCCAAAAAATGCCAGAAGAAACTTGGTAGTAGAACCTGTGATTCAGCGTCCCAAAATTCCCCAAAACAGAGTGCTTTCCGAGTGGTGCAAACTTCACAAAGACGAGGGATACGTGACAGAAATAAGAAGATTCCGATCCCAATCAACATTCCTTACTGCACTAGATGTTTCACTAAACCCTGAGATGATCATTACGGCTTCGGAATACTTTGTACGGTTGTTTACATACGATGGAGATCTTCTTGGTGTTTTAAGGCAGGTTCAGAGGAAAGAAAATAAGTGGTTGCTTGATATCAAACCCGCAGAAAGATACTCAGCAAGGCTTGAAGACGCAAAACTGATCTTGCAGGATATCATGACTGCACGTAGTAGGCACGTAGCAAGTGAGGTTACAGAAGAAGAGTCCAGTCAGTCCGTTCTTGATATTCAAAGTAAGGATACTTTTGAATTTAACCCCGATCTTCAACTAGGGGTTGATCACAGCTTGGTAGAAGAAAAGCAGCAGAGTCGACGTCGAATGACTCCTATCACACCGGACATCGCAGGAAAAGGTTACTCACTCACACCAAGACGAAGAGATTCTCGGATAATTAGAAATTAACCTGTATTTTTTATTCTGCAGCTTCCAAAAGCGGTGATTTTGCTTCTGTAGAGGAAACAGTAAATTTATCTGTTGTTGGTTTTCCAGCTTCCCACTTTCTCTCCTTGAACAAAAGTTCTTCGCGTGCAATTACTGCTGCAGACCTATCTTTCAAACAGGATCTAACTACTGAGCTGCTCACCTGCACATATTTCAGGTAACTCAGTCCAGCAACTCGCCAGTATGAAGTTCCAATCGCTGTCATTTCTCTAGACTTGTTCTTTCCTTTTAATTTCTGGTGTTTTCATTGGTTACCTAATGACTCTTTCGACGAATCAAAATATACGGAAAAAGGGAAAGCTGCAAAAAGAACAAACACACAAAACACACAAACTACTGCTAAATCGCTTCACGTGCTACAATTTAAGATTTTAGAAAGTTTAAATGGGTGAATTAGGTTCTCAACTGCTTAGAAAAGAGTTTAAAGGTAAATCTTACTCTAACAAGCACCTTCTAGCTTCCACAATTGATTTTCTAATGTTCTTAGCTCTCTCCAAATCTCCCCCCTTACACATCTCCGTGGGCCTTCATGATGATAACTTGAATTGCTGGGAAGTATTGATAACTGGTCCAACTGGATCCTTGCTGTACTGTTTTTCAACACATAACCTTTTTTTCTAGTGAAGGTGGGTTCTTCAAAGCACTACTTACCTTTCCTGAAACTTACCCAATGCAGCCTCCTGAAATGGTTTTTCAAACTGAGATGTTTCATCCAAATATTTATCCAGATGGAAAAGTCTGCATCTCAATTCTTCATGCTCCAGGTATATGTCTTCCTTTTCTATTTATCATATAGGTGAAGATGCAATGAACCAGCAGGAAAAGAGTGAGGAGCGCTGGAGGCCTATTTTAGGTGCAGAAAGTATTTTGGTTTCTGTATTGAGCATGCTTACGGATCCACAGCCAAATCTAGAGAGTCCTGCTAACGTTGACGCTTCAACGATGTTCATGAATAACTATAAGCAATACAAGCGTAAAGTGAGAAAACTTGCCCAGAAATCTGCCGACTATCTCTAAAATTGCTTGCTTAGTTTTGTAACTTGTTAAAAATTCGCCCCGGAATCAATTAATTTCTTCACTTGTTCTACTTCTTCGAGAGTTGTGGCGTTCTTAATTGCGGCTTCAATTCGTTTTCTTTTACCTAGAGAAGGTTGTTTGTCTTTAGGAGCAACCTCTTTTTTTGACGTAGCAGAACTCAAAAGAGAAAATTTATCTCTTGTGGCTTTTGAAATTTTTTCTAGATCAAGAACCTTCAAATTTTGCAAGTTGGATATCACGCGTTTCTTATACCCATCTAATACGGTAACTGGATTTTGAATAAGAATTAACATCTCTAATTTCTTCAAGTTAAAAATTTTATCCAGTTCTTCAAATTCGGCTATTTTATTGTTCATGAGATTAAGTGTTGTTAAGTTAGGTAACATCAGTCCAGTAGAAGGGTTAATTGTGCTGATTTTGTTGTTGCAGAGCAAGAGTATTTCTAAATGTAAACCAAGCAACAGAAACTTACTTAATCGGCGAAGTAAAGGAAAGTTATCTAAAGAAACGATCATATTATCGGAAAGATCCAAACAACTATTTTGATCGTGTGTAGCACCCAAGTTTTCTACTTCTGTGATGTTCAGGCCTAAACACTGGTTTAGAAAATTGTAAGTTCGCAAGATATTTCACACTTTATCTGTAGGAAATAAGGAAATGATAAAATTGTATATACCTCGAAGATCTAATTCAAGTGCATCTATGGCATTAAATTGCCGTATTGCAGATTGTATGATACCAACAGTCAACCTCATTCTCTTTTGTTGTTTTCAAGATGTTATTGTGATTAAGCTAGTGATGACGTGGAATGTGATTAATAGTTAGTTGAGTCTTAACTCCTGACAAGCCAGAGTCATGATTCTTGACTCATAATTGTTTATTTTGGGTACAGACTGCAGATTGATGAAAATTCATTATTTAGGAATTGAGGGTTCTCAAAACCATTCTAAATATCTCTGAAGAAAATTCAATCATTTTCTCAAAGAGTTCCTTATTCCTCAGTCATTAGAATTCTTTCGATTCAATACGCTGGAATTCTCAATGATTGCCCCACTCCTTATTCATTTTTTACTAAATGTCGTATCGAGACTCACTCGGACTTGCTCAGTTAACCAGAAGATTTCTGGGAAATCTGAATGATACCTTAGTTAGAATTCACCCTGATCCCCTAGTTTTGACTAGGGACGTCAAAGTCTTGTCCTAGTGAGAAATTTTGTCGAGTGATTTAAGGAAGGTTTCTTGCGCATGTTGCGAAAATAGTACTTTTTCCCTAATACCTTTAGGTCAAGTAAAAAAAGATGAAATAAAAATAGACTTAAAATCTCGAGACCTCGATGTACATCCCTAGTTAAGACTGAGGGGTCCGGACCTGAAAGAGGAACTCAAACGGTATGGTTTAAAGAAAAAAAGAGAAATGTAAACTTTATTTGACTACGGAATCCTAAGTAATATTGAATCATAGAGACTTTGTGACAGTTGGTACTAATTGAAGTGGGAAAATTGAGAACTATTCGCTGTACTCCTACAGATGCTGCCTGTTTCATGTTCTACAAGTTATATCTTAGGTCACTGAAGCATCCTGCAGGATTGTGATAGTCATTTATTGTAATATAGCCTGTTTGTTAAGTCGCTAGACTTCTTGATATTATTGTGACAACAATAAATGTAATGATTACGTTATTCAACAATACATAGAAAACTTTGCTAAGCAGCAAAACAGAAACAAAAACTTAGCGATCTCTACTGGGAAAATAAACCCACTTTAGACCTAATTAAATAAACAAGTAAAATACAATTATTCATAAGGGACTTAAAATGAAAAATTTACAAGACTAAGGCCAACCAAGTTGTTACTTAGAATTAATCGAGCAAAATAACATTAGCTAGTAATGTAATTGGTATTTTCAGCCTATCCATTTAGACATAATTGCTCCTTCCTTAAATCCACAGTTTTCCTTACGCAAAAAGCAGCTGACGAAATGCCCAACCCTATAGAACAATATGGTTTAACTTAGGGCGAATATATCCTCATTCTGCAGAAGGTCTCAAACAAACAATACTAAAATCAAGCGAAGAACAAAAGAGACTGAGCAGTCACCCAGAAAACCTCTAAAAACTTTGAGCTACCTTGAATCTCAAGAAAACCAATAATATGATACATATAACCAAGGTAGAGTTCAAAGCGCCAATAAAATAACTTATAGAAATTTTAGCTCAAGATTCCAGAATAACATTCCTAGGAAGTGCTAAGAGATGGGATTTATTCATTAACAGTACTACAGGGTAAATATCATTTTCTAATTGTCGTAGTGAAGTTAGAGGAAATAATAAGTAATAGAGAGAAAAAGAATACATAAGAATTCAAATTACGTAGCCTTGTTCTACTTTAACGCCACTCGAAGTCAGAACTGGAGCACATTAGAAGTTTAATAAAAATGTCTAGCATGCAAATAATGGCTTTGAAATTAACGCCAAGTAAAAGTTCAGTCAATAATGTTTGATGCATTTACTTGCACCTTACAGTGCAATTCAATCGCTATTTGAAACGCCTTCCTCTTCAATGAATCATAATACAATGACGCGTATGATCTTTCATGAGGCAGGATTTTTAAATTAACTTCTAAGAAAACAGTATTGAGTTTCGTCCTGTCAATACACTATATGCTTTTCAAACGACTCGCAATTAGCCATTAAAAATGTCAAGTACTAGACGATTTTTTATTGGAATTTAGGGAAAATTTAGCTATTTTGCTTCATGGCACCAGTCAAGTGTGGGCTCATTACCATTTATGTTCTATTGTTGATACTTAAGAATCCTGATTTCTACTTGGAATATTTAGTACATATGGCAGTCATAGCAGAAAATTGGTGAGGATGACAATTACACTAACAGTTTGTCAACTCATGTCTTATCAATGAAGACTAGATTTACTTTGTTTAGTAAAAACTTTTGTCGAAAATGGAATTATATATTAGATTAAACCTTAATATCTCTTCTTGATCACTTTTGCCATAGGTTGGCTATATCACTTAGTGGCAGCTCTTTAACTAGCATTTTAACTTAAATTGTGCTTTTTAGACAGCTAATTTGTCAATTATTAGTCTAAAGGATGACTATATTTTGCTTTCTTAACTGTACGAAGTTTCCTTTAGGTTTTAGTTCCATCACGTATACTCATTGAAGTTAATTGTCTGTTTTGGTCTCACGCAGATTGGTGTTTTCCCGGAGATATCTCTAAAGATAATAAGTCTTCAGAGCCTTGATGCTGGATAAGAAAATACATCTTAAGGTCAATTCCAAAGTATTCGTAAGCACTACAACTCAATAGCTAATTACTTCTATCATATATATTTT
This sequence comes from Labyrinthula sp. Ha, assembly GCA_015227615.1. Lineage (NCBI taxonomy): Eukaryota > Bigyra > Labyrinthulida > Labyrinthulaceae > Labyrinthula > Labyrinthula sp. Ha. The sequence continues at coordinate 26,927 of JAALGZ010000049.1, read as the reverse complement.
GTTTATCACATTGACAAGTTGCTCCAGTTGTCTCTCGCACAACAGGGGGTTGGATACAAAGTCATATGATTCTTATTTTCGCAGTTAGTCACATCTCAATTTTTCTGTTGCACTATGAAGACTTTAGTATCAACTATGTACCTTAGCTAAACACAGGTCACTGATACTCATGGCCCTCTTACCTCAATCGGCGGGATGCGATAGAGGTTCAAATTTTACGACTCAATCTTTGATTTTATTTTGAGTTGAAACAGGAACTAGTGACTTTTGAAGGGATTTAGTCAATGTTCATTTGAAGCGTAAACATAATTTACTACAACTGGAGTTAGCATCTGCAGAGGAGTCTAGTTCAACTTAAAGATATACCCATCTCCATCAAAGTCTTGAAAAATACAAAGTTTACTTAGGCAGTTCTACTGTATGGATTCTCTTAGAAAGTTTAAAATTAAAATGTAGAAGATTATTTACAATCTTTTAATTCTTAGGAAATTGACGATCTTTTTCAAAATCTGTGCAGAAGGATTGAATGAGAGGAAGTTGATAGAAGTTTCTTCTGACATCAAAGGTTTTAAAATGGCTTGAATAAAAATTTCTCTAGGAAACATCTTGAGATGTTGTGAGGACGTGGAAGAGATACAAGTTTTAGAGAATAAGGTTCTCTCTTACAGTATCAAAACAAATTTGGAGTTCAAGTAAACTACCCTGCTACTTGGAAAATATTTTTTTTTTGCAATCTTTAATCAAAATATATTGGTAATGCATGAACATTGCCTTTTCTATCTTCTAGTGAAAGAGGTACTGGTTTTAGTGAGCACTTAAAAGCAGTCTTCATCATCTATGCTCTAGTATTAGCTAGTGTGGGAAAGGTACACTAGAGTTCGGAGTGGGACGTGATAAGAGTTATCATTCATAATTTGATAATTACTTTTATTGTGATTATCAATAACAGAATTGGGATATTGATTCTTACCAAATGGTTCTGATTTCGTTATGATTATCAATTAAAATGCTTGGGGAATTAGTAGAATCAATCAATAGGAAATATATGGTGAAAATTTTTATTGACAAATTATCATTAAATCAAATCCGATCCTTAAATAGAGTACACAGGCTAGAGGATTTTGGAACAGAAGGATTCTCAATGGAATCATTTTCCAATAAATAGTTGCGAAGTGCTTGATGGATGGAGCATAGTGGAATATTCTAACATTAGTAATAAATAAACACTAGTACCTCCTAGCGTTATGGTTCAATCTCAGTTTCAAATTCTACCTATATTGCCTCTAATAAATCAGCAAAGAATTCCAGTATTGCGACAGATTTACTTCTATGGATCTTCGTTTCATTTATGGACCTTTGATTGAACTTGAACCATGTATTCTCCTTCGCAGAAAATGCTGCTTGGTTCTTGTTACCAAAAATGTCAAGTAAAAAAGGACATAGAGAATATCTCAATAATATCACAATAGGCTCTGCGACAAGATAAGAGACTACCAAACCAACTGCAATTGCAAACATCCACTCCCTAAAGTACTCAACCTCTACTTCATTTGCATTTAATACATCAGCGCTATCTAAGATAAAGTGTCTGGTTGTTATCCAAGTAAGAGTATAAAACATAGAAAACGCAAGCAAAACTATAAATATGCTCCATCCAAGAAAAACAAAGTTTTTACCCAGTAACGTACGCTTGGGTTTTGCCCTGGTGTAAGATTTTGAGGAAAAAAGTGCAAGACTTTGCAAGAAAATATTGTTTTGTGTCTGTATAGCAACTGTTTTCTCCCAAGCTGGAGTGTAGAGGCATTCTGCAGGTGGATGGGCTTGATCCGAAAACTTAACGGGGTAAGCCAGGACCACTTCACTATTACTATTCCAAACATCACGCGAGTCCAAAACACACGTCCTTACAATTTGTAAAGCCTTAGAATATTCTTTTTCTGCATCATAAGTCGGGGTACTTCTATTGGCAGCAACACTGACAGGCTCTCTTTGGACATCATCACATTCTTCTTTGTCAAAGTAACCACCATATTTAGGGTCAATCTCTGGAATAGAGTGTTTTCGAGCCAACTTACTTGACTTTACAGAAGTAGAAAGAGTCCGTTCCGCAGATAAAAGATTCTTATAAGCTTGAATAAGTTTAGTGTCTGTCTCAGTTTGAACTCCATCAACTGTTTCTACCCTGTTAAGAATCTTTAAAGAATTAGCAACTGTATCATATTCAGAACCAACAACATGGGCAGAGGATGCAAATATTCCACGCAAGAAGAACTTGCAGAATATAGAGCCTATAATTGCTCCTGCCAAAGCTACAGATACTAGAAATAAGATATTAGTTATAGACTCAACGCATTGGAGCGTAAATAGTAGGGCGGAAGCAAACATTGATGATGCAACGACACCTGCAAAAACAGCAATGCGTTCAGTTCGAGTGTAACATGGATCAAAGCGTGAGAGTCCAAGAAGTGAGTGTTCATTCTTCAGAGCAAAAAAGAATGCAAAAAAATAAGTAAGTTTAGATAACGTTTCCTTTTTAATAAAGGGTTTTACCCTCACCAAGGTTGCATTCATATCTTCTCTTTGATCTAAGTATCTTTGGAAAAATATGGCTTTCTTCTTTTGTTGGATCGTCTTATGTATTAACAGACTCCCAACTGCATAATATTTAGTACGTCGAAGATCTTGTTTATCTTTGGTTTTTGCCCAAAGAAAAAGAAATAAAAAGAGTAAACATACAGTAGGTAAAAAGAAGAAGATAATAAACTTTGCTGTGTCAGAAAGGTCCATAAAATCTTGCTCGATTTGAAAAACAGCAACATCGTTCCTAAATGCTACCCAGGTAGCATAATCTGTAGCATGATTACAACGGCATTGAATTGAATCTTCATCTTGTGTTTCAACGAAACAACCTGCTTGAAGCCAGTCCTCATTAGCTTCCCAAAAGGCACCACAAACTCTGGTACTAGAATAATTCAGCTGAATGCCACAAATATCATTTTCTGTTCTGCAAATATCATAATTGAAATACATATCTTCTGCATCAAATCCTGCTGAAGAAAAGTTAATTCCTATAGTTTGTGTGGTAGATAAATTTTCCAAAGGAACGGACCTCTGATTTTCTATCTGAACAAAGTCAAGTGACAAAATGTTTCTCACCGTATTAGTAGGCGGCCCTTGATAATTGTACTCCATTAAGCAGTTCGGAACAGAAGTTTCTACAGTTACGTTCTGTGAAGTCTTTAAAGGATTTATTAAGAACTCTTGTAGTCGCTGACAACTAGATCTGAAATCTAGATCATCCCATTCGATAGCTATAACACTCAGAGTCTCGAATGGACTAATCTCGGACTTCTCCTCAGTAACAACTGTATGGAACATTTTTTGAAATGTAAAGCGGGACATTTGCTCAACACTGCTCCCCAGAGCATCAAACCTATCTTTGATGCTTGTGACTGAGATAGATCCCGATAACCTGGTAATTTCCCCACTACCCTGTGGTAAGTCTATGGTTTGCACAATATCCAAACCAATTAACCTTTCCTTGGCACTATTTAGAAAACCACAAGCATCAACTTTAGATTCTTGCAAGTATCTAATCACTACTGGTTCTCCTGAGGCTTCAACTTCAGCCTCGGAAGCAGCTACCAGGGTAAGATCGAGCTGAGCTAAATTACTTAGAAAACTTTCCAAAGAAACGAAAACACTGTTAAACACATCTGATCCAGCTAACTTATCGGATACATCGTCGGATTGTCTCTCTTGTCTTCTACGAGAAAGTTGCAGCCCAAATTCAGTAACGAGATCATCAAACCGAGTTTTTAAAACCCGATACAACTGGATAGAATCTGCTCTTAGCAAATGTTCGGCTGTAAGCTGAGTCAGTATTCCAGCTACATGTTGCAATCCCTGGGCACATAAACCAAAGGCTGTAAAATTGAAGTTCCCTTCTTCTCGAAACACATTTTCAGCGAGAGTGATTAAATTAACCGCTTGATTCAGTATACTAACAGGATCTGCTGTTTCTACACTTCCTGCTCCAAAGATAATTACAGCCATTTGATCAGTTTCACCTAAATGTAGCTTCTCACGAACAGCGTCATTAAAACGTTTTGATAAGTTCGACTGGGAACCTACGCGGATTACAACTGAGTTCTTTTCTGTTCTCCTAGATGTAGCGCCAAGGGCATCTCTGGCAACTGCAAAAATAACTAAACTTTTGCCTTGATCTGACCCTAACGCTGCTGGAAGGAAGATCGTTAGGGAAGTTCCGAGTGAAAAATCACCAAATGGAAAGGTTTCTGTTCCAGAGACTTCAAATTCGTTCTCACCATCTAGATCTATAAAGGCATATTCAAATCTAAATGTCAGTGGGGAGTCACCATCTGGATCAGTCCAACCGTTCGTTCGTAGCGTCATATCACCTATCACGGGGTCATTAACCTCCTCAACCAAAATAAAACCACCTACTGGTCGAGAATTTACACTCACTTCAATTTCTTTGCTAATTTCTTCAGAGAGAGTTGTTTGAGTATATCCCATTGACTCTCTGCAGACTCGTTGAACAAATACAGAAAATGTGAATACACCCTCTGAAAAATATCCAGGAGGAAGGAAAAGAGTGGGTCTATCAAACCTGACTTTTGAAGATACCCCGACAAAAGGCTCTGGACCAGCTGTCTGATCCCAGCTAAAAATGTACTCAGTCAGATTGGGGTTAGGACTATATTCTTCTTCCAAAAACCCACTTACATTCGCTACAATTGAAAGAGGTATATCAGGATTAAGGCTTGCTTCAGAACTTAAAAGAGGTTCAATCTCTACCTCGGGAAATGGACAAATTTCACCAATGGTATTTGCGCTTCTAGGAACAGGAAACACTCGAACAAAAATTTCTTTATCTCTAGTTGGATCAACAAAATCAGATAAAGAAAACAATACCAGTTGAGCATCATCACTTTGGGTTTGGAAAAACGCGCTGAGAGAATTTTGATCCAGTATAACACAATCCTCGGTTAAGCAAGCCCAAGTAAAATTAAACCTCTCTGGTTCTCCAAATCCGAGGAAAAAAAGCTGCTCGGATTCTTCCGTTAAATTTTCAAGAGACCGTTGATCTCGAAACCCAAGCAATGGATCACAAAGTGATGGAGGTAAAACATCTGGATTACAGGATCTAGTAGCAGTAAATCTTCCAGCTATAGCAGAGAGAGGAGTGCCTAGCATAACTACTAATGGTGAGCTTTCAATCTCGAGAATAAAAGCAATCGTGCGCTCTGTGAATGTTGATTCTCTGTTCAAAGGTGACACAGTCAACTCAGCAGTATAGGTTCCTAGATACAAGCTATTTGGCTGAATTGCAAGACTCCTGGATAAGTTACTTGATTTTTCAAAGAATATAATATCGTCAACGTATATTGACCAGGTAAACAAAAATACGAACTCACTCCTCGTATCTTCTAAAATCGTGAAATCACAGAACCCAGATTCTTGAGCTTGTCGTACGGGTTTTATCTTGGCCTTGAATACTTGCTTTGAATTTATTTGAAGTGCAAACGTTGATCCAACAGATATCCCTTCAAAACCCACAGGAATTCGGGAGTCTTCCGAAGTTAAACTTACTACAGATTCTCCCTCTGCGGTGGAGAAGAGAACTGCATTATACACTGTTTCATAAACTGTGCACTCGATAATAAAGACAGATTCACCTTCCAAAGATAAAAATAATAACTGTCGACTTAAAAATTCTAAGAGATCAAAAACAAAATTTAAATCTGTTGATGCAGTTCTCTTCAATGCAACAAAAGCTGTCCCAGTATTTGTATTAATAAAAGTAAGAGTAAGATTTGTGTATACATTTATTTGAGTTCCTGCTACCTGTTGTATAGATATTTCAAAATTTGCTTCACAAGTTGAAACTTCACGTGGATGAATGATTTGAAATAAGAAGGGATTTGATGCTGGTAGAAGAACAGAGGAGCTCAGTAATAATGCCACATGTGGTACGAGCTCTGCTGTAAAATCAAGACTAACAAGATTAGGACTTCCAATCCAAATGAACTGTTCGCCACCTTGATATAAAACAGCCCCTGAAATAAATATAAGATCAACTTGAGAAAAAATATAACTATTTGGAGTTGATACATTTGAAAAATAAGCTAATCGGCAAGTCGAGGAAGATAAATCAATTGTCTCCTTGGTTTCTGCATGAAACACGGCAAATAGTTGTGAACAAAAAAAAGAGGACTGGAAAGCTCCCAGAACAACTTCACGACTAAAAACTAGTTGCAAACTCCTGTCGTTTTTTAAAAGAACCTGTGTCAGTTCTACTCGAGGTACAAGATCTGATGTTACCACATGAGTCCTATAAAAGCTCTCAGTATCAGCAACACGAAAAATCACATCTAATAAAGAGTCCGAAAGCTCAAAATGTAAAAAAGATGTTTCAGTTGGTCCATATCCAAAAACAGGATCTGGAAAAACCAACTCCCAGATAGATCCTTGAGAACCCGGAGAAAAAATGCAATCACCAGTAGGCATTAACTCAGCACCCTCTAAATTTGAAAAAAGAATTGCTTCCTCACAAGGGAGGTGAAGTTGATCCAAAACTTCCCCTGATGCCAGTCGAATATATAATAGGTTAGAAGAAATAAATGCCGCAGTTGTTGCATTCTTTATAAATGCATCAATAAAAGCTGGATTATTCAAGCGAAAATTTACATTTAATGCAGTTGGTGAGAAACCAGCATCTAGCAACTGAGCAGGGTCAGTAATCCTGGAGAATATTAGGTTTTTTTCAGACATTGCAAAGGCAAGATTTCTTCTGTCTTTATAAGTTTCTGTACCATCAAAAGAATCATATGATAAAAAAAGGCCTGAAGCTATGCTAAATGTGAGTATCAAAGAGTTTTCAAGAGCAGAACTGGAGTTAAGAAAATCGGTTCTTGGGACATACGTGTATAGATTTTCAGCTGATTCCAAAACACAACTTCCTACAGATTCTTCATCAAAAAATAATAAATTAGAATAACTATAAAAGGCTTGAAAATATTGGCTACATAAAAACTCAGGGGGAAAAGATGTTGGTTCTGCTGTAAATGTGAGTAAGAGAACAAAGTTTTTTACTTCATCCATAAGAAGCAGTGTTATTTTTGATAACTCAAGTCTAGCTTCTTCTGCAAAAGACGCGTATGGCTCAAGATAAATAGCTTCATCTTCTAATGGAAATGAGCTTAAGTTGCTTTCGGAAACTATTTGATTAATGAGGGTCACGATCACTTCATAGTTAAACGCAACAACTGGCGCAAGGTCCAAATTAAGCACACCTGAGACTTGATTGGCTTCTATATTGAGTAAAAGAACAAATGTTTCTCCGTTGTATAATATATGACAAATAGAATTAAGGAAGGAAAATTTTAAAGGAATTCCACTTTGTTCAACTAAAACATAATATTCGAAGAGAAGGAAGAGGTTAATACATTCTGTTTCTAATACTTCTTCAGATATTGATCTTACGGATATATATTCCTCAAATACTGTTTCTGAAAGTAAAATTCTCAGAGATATACCAAGATTATAGCTCTTGTCTAAATATTGTGTTCCATCAAGAACTTGTCCAGTTATTGCAACAACGTTTTCTTCCTCTTGCAAGACATGGATATTTTCAAGAAGACTTGATGATAAAATAGATTGGAAACATGTTAAAGTAAGGATAGTTCTTATGATTCTAATGAGCAAACACATTTTCCATCTAAAAATAACAGTCGTCTATTTTGTCGGTTTTTATAAAAAAGTATTGCGTTCTGTTAACGATATTGGTCAGTTTAATACAGCATTCTGGAATCTAAATATGGCATTTCCCAAAGTGAACCTTACAAGAAAGAGCACCGAGTTGCAGATTTAATATCCTGTAGCAATGGATAACCAGGATATTGCTGACTGTAAATACTACTTGCCCAAATTGAAAACGGAGGACCCAATGTGAAACAACTTGTCAAGTCTTGTTTGATACTAGTTAAAGCACTAAAACAAACTAAAGGTTTTAAACAATGATAGTTCGGATTAAGGTTACAGGACATACTAACTTTGATGAGGAAAGCTCCCCATTATCATCCAAATCTTAGATTTGTTTTTATATAATATATCAATAGTGATACAACACACCTAACTAATGGATACACGTGTAAAGTTCAGCCATACTTTAGCTGTTTCCAATAAAAATTATCTTGCTGGTTCTAGCTCCAGTGTTAGGTGCTGGGAAATGTTTTATTGCTTTGAATTAATAAAAGAATGTATTAGTTGCAAGAATTTTCATTGCTGAGTAATGTTACCTATGATAAATACTTTTACATTCCCCGAAGGGAGCATAAATAAAAAGTAGCCAGCATATGGATTCTGGCCCATGCTGGTCTCTCTATAGGCTCCAAAATTTCGTTTACATGGCTGAAAATTTATTGCTTTTTTTTCCCGCTTCTCTGATTAGAACACCCAGCCCTATCATCGCAGATGAGTTCTGTATCATTTCATCCCAACAGAGAGTAATTATAAGAAAGCTAAGAGTTCTAGAACAGATCGTTTTCTCTTTTTATCTTGGAGAAAGCTTTCTGTCTTGAAACAATTCAAGATACTCGGCTTAAGTAAGCACTAATTTACAAAACTCTTCCATCTCATCTACAACCTCAATATTCAAATACATTTGGCTATAATGAAATAGTTTCCTTTAAAAAAATAATATTTATTTCCTTTATTTAATCATGATTTTGAAGAAACTGAAATTATATTACATATTATTCCTTCCTTTTCAGAACATTTCTTATTTTGTTAAAGTGTTTTAGATATGGGGAAATAACACTTAGTTTATAATAACGACATCAGCAGAGGTGATAATAATACTAAACTCATCCTGCCAAACCGTACCTAGGTTTTATTTGGTTTTGGGCATTGTTTAAATCGTAGTATTTGGTTTTCTATCTGATTCTACATAGCGTAAGATAAAATGTTACCTTCTAGTAGAACCTTCATTTACGAACGAAGAAGCTAGGTAAGACATAAATATTTTATAGCTCCGAAATTGTGATAAAAGACGGGATAGAATAAAGCCTTTAGTTCTCATCAACCTTATAGCAGCGTATATTTAGGACAAATCCACAATTGAGGTTCGGACAAAGTTCATTCTCACAGCGTACTTTAATCCCCCATCTTGAAAACCAGCACTGTAAGGATAGTTTTGAATCTAGGAAATAGCAGCAACTTATGAGCTCGACAACTTTTAATATATCTTCCAGAATTTAGCCTTTAGCTATTGACTTTAAAATAACTAGTTTTATGTTGATAAGAATGTTAGAACTTGTTAATACTATATCATCCTAAATTTCGAGCAGGGTTTGAATTTAGGAAAATGGTAAATCTTCAAGTTAAGGCAATTTTCACGATGATGCTTACGAAATTAGCCACTGCGGTATTTCGATTATGCACCTGGAACTAGAAATACAATGATTACTAACATAACGACTGAAGATCCAAATATTTTTAAAGGGTTATTACAGTTTTTTGCGAAGTTTCGAGCTATATACTATTTATAGATTCGGCCCATTTTTTATCTAAGTTGAGAAGTATCGTCTTAACGGTATTTCTTTCGAATAAGTCATAAAAGTAAATTCGAATCGTGCTGTATATTCTAAAAAACAAAAAAAATAGCTTTGTTTTTACTCTCGTTGAAGATAAGTAGTTGTTACTATCCTGAATAAAATAAAGCTGCATATCACTTATTTTCAGGTAGTATTTGGATCGTATGTTTAAGCGAATGCTTTTATTTCATTCCTAGCAGCTATATTATAAATTAACCCGGGTTGGTTTTATACAACTTCGATATCTCTAAGATATTCTACAATAATTTGTAAGTTTTTTTCATATAATAATACTATTAAACAAAGTATTTTGGTAACTGTGTTGTTAAAACTCTGAGCAATATTTTAGAAACCAGTGGTAAACCCCTATTTGCCTAATTTTACGTTCGTTTCATAAAATATTTCGTTTCAATTCAAAATGATGAGTTTTAAACATAAAAATTCCGTGTACAAAAAAGTAGCTCTATAAAACTTATTTACTTGAATATATTCCGTCACAGATTAGGCAAGCCAAATTAACCTTTAAATACGATTTGAGCTAAGAACAGACACTGTTGAGCAATAGATTAGCCTGTCAAACTCAACCCAAATAAATAATAAACAATATCATTATCATTAGTAACAGTATGGAGGACCTTGCTTTAAAATTAAATTCGACAAGTAGCATGGTACCAGTAGTCACTAAAAGATATGTAGTGATAACAGCATTGTCAAAATCCGCAGTAAATTAAAACCAATGTAGCAAGTTATAAGAGTTTAGAATAGAATGTTTATGGTGGTTTGAACACTTCAGTTATTTGAAGAATTTCATTTAAAATGTAGCTAAAAGTTCCTCTTTTTAATTAAGTCCTACTTATCATTTCAGTACGTGGTCAGCTTCATACATGCTGACGTTGCTCCGGCTGTGCAGCTTATGCTTAGAGATTCTTAATGGGATGAAGGTTTTTGTGAATAGACCAATTTGTCGAAGGGAGATGAGTTTTACGTTTGGGAAAAACTGGTTTGTTGTTAAGGAGTAGTTCATAGCTCAAATAACTAAAGTAATGAAACAATGTGTTGCTATTAACGTTAGAATTTTAAGCATCAAAGAAATTCTTTGAATAATTCATTCAAGTAGGTAGAATTGACACATAACGCCTTAGAAATATATGCTTGGGTTGTTAATACTCAAGGTGGAACAGTCGGTAGGTGTTGTCCATGTAGAGTAGCATACATGATTAGATTTCGCTATATTTAACCTAATAATCTCTGGCGTTAATCAAGATCCATATTTATTGTCCTGTTTTACGCAGAATTTCTCATCGTCATTTCCTTCTTTACTTTTTTTTGTTTTTAAAAATTGCTTATAGAAAAAATTCTTTGTAATTATGGCATAAATCCTTGCGTTTAATTTAAGACTTATAAGATCCAGTAAAAAAACAACGGCAAATGTGCTATCTTTAGATGGGTGGTTGATTTTGAAACTTTTAGTAAGAATGATCTTGTATTCTAGGTTCTTTACTATGTTTTAGAACCTGGAAAGCCTGGTACTCTCACTGCGTTGTAGACACGTTGTATGTACATGCTCCAATACCCCGTACATAATCTTCATGTATATTATAAAGAGAAGCGTCACGTACAAAGACTATTTCAAACCTCGCTTAATATTAGAAGTAAGTTCTATAATTTTGCCGAAGTTTGACTGAGGGAAGATGGCAAGACCCAATGGGCACATAGGTAAATACGAATGGACAAAAATTCGGCTTAAATACTCCCTGAAAAATATAAACTCAACAAATGAAGAGTAAAATGCTACATAAAAAATATTCATAAAAATAATTTGCTTTGATCTGAGTTATGCTACAATCTAACCCATGTTAGAGCAAATGTTCTTCCAAACTTCTAAGAAATAGGAGTTGCATAGATAGGAAACACGAAAAGAAGAAACTAGAAAAGGGCTTTTCCTAGAAGTTAAGGCAGAATGTTAATTTATATGAGCACATTAATGCACCCTGTTAAATCCCTTAAGATTAGAAGATAAATCACCTTTAAGTTTGTCTCGAAAAAAGGAACAGAAGTGAATGCTTTCGTGCTTATGAAAGATTTAACAGGTTTACACTTATAACAAGCTTCTTTTTTTGCTCAGCAAACTAAGGTATACATATCTTCACGAGATAATTTCTCCAGCATGTTTTGGGAAGCAGCACCGTTTTTCCAGCCTAATATCTTTAATTCTTGTGTGGAATAAGATCCATAGCCAAGACCCAGGTACTATGGTATTGTACAATCTTGATAAATCATATCTTTCTCTACAAAGGAGTAGAATACTGAGAAAAAATGATTTATATGAACTTATTTCTTGTTCGCACTTCCCTAGATAACTTTCTACTTCCGCGTGTAAAGAATTGTACTTATAGACGACAACAGCAGGATTCGAACCTGCGCGTCTAACGACAAGAGTTTTCTAAACTCTCCCCTTAACCACTCGGGCATGTTGCCATGAACATTGTTCACCACTTTGTTACGTATATTTGCTACTTTTTTTACGTTGGCAGAGATAAAACGGTATATCAGCTTCGCAACTATGTGTATAGAAACAACATACTCTTTCTCCGGGAAGATAGCAACGCTCTGCTTTACTGAAGAAGATAGCTTAAAAATTTCTGACTGCAAAACACGCCTATTTGAACATAGGTTAAATTTAGGAACGGTAAGCCAACTGAATAAAGCGCTCGACGAAGTTTTGGAGAACAAGACGACATCAGCCTTAATCGTCACAGCGAAAGGAAAGTTTTTTTGTAATGGACTGGACTTGAATTGGGTGTCTCAGAATATAGAATTATCTGGCACGCTTCAGCATGAAGTGGAAAAACTGCTAGCAAGAATCTTGATCTTCCCAATTCCAACGATTTGTTTGGTTAATGGTCACTGCTGTGCGGCAGGTGCTATGCTTGCTTTGAGTTTTGATTACCGATTAGCTATAGAAGGAAACTCTCTTTTTTTTATTCCTGGGGTTGATTTAAATCTAGTTTACTCAGCTGGAATGACTGAGTTAATTAAAGCAAAAACACCGGTGCATATGCATAGAGATGTTCTTCTCTTTGCAAAAAGATATTCAATTGGGGATCTGTTTGGCGAAAAAGTAGTAACTGCTGTTTTATCTGAAGATGATGCCTTGATTAAGTGTATTGATTTTATACGTAATGATATTCTAAGAGAAGACACTTTTGGAGATCGAAGGTTTGCGACAGAAAAGTATAGACAGACTCTAGAAAAAATAAAGATTGCAACTTATGAAAATGCTTTTAATTTATTGTCCAGACCAAAAGAGAATATGGAGGGTATGGGTTTTGAGGATGGGAAATGGAGTTCAACAGGTCAAGTAATTAAAAACAAGTTATGAAAACCTTTTCATCAAAAAGGTGCTTCTTGAGCTTTTAGCCACGATTTTGCCGACTGAAGTATGAAAATGTGGAATCAGTTTCTTGTGTTTGGAAGCAAACATGGCTAAAACTCAGGGAAATCGAGCTGCGTTGGAGATCAAAATCATAAGGTCTTTACAAGGAAACACTCTATTCAACGTTCCATCACCCACGATTGCACAAAGAGTAAATACTCTCGACAGTGCTTATAAAGTTCTGCTAATAATGATTTTTTGGATTAAAGGTTGAGTGAGATGGGTGTGAACTCTATGGTAGTTACGCCCTTAGATTATTCAAAGGTTTTTGGAAGTAAGAAGCACTACTAGCACGATGTTGAATTCCCAACTTTAGGTGTTTCCTTTTCTGAAATTTCTTGCTTTTTCTTGAGAATAAAGTTTCCTTGGGAATGACAATAGCTGGGATACTTTTCAATGACCATTAACAACTTCTTTCATTAAATGTGCTTTACTAGAATAAAATCATGGTCTTCTAGCCCTTAAAAATTTTTTATTACAAGTCTACTCTTAATCACTGCTAATAAGCAATAAATAAACTAGTATGATCTACTGCGTGGGGGTTATGTATAATACCAGATCGACTCTATTTTATAGGAATATTTCCTATGTATAAGAGCATTTACTTATCTGTGCAATGTATAGGTTATAGGAGCCCTCGCACCTTCTGGCTCGAATGGATCTTAACCTCTGCGTGCATTGCTCGTCTTGTATCACGGATAGTCCATGTCTCTCCTTGTCATTGTTTAATGTAACGCAAGTTTAGGTAATGGAATAGTCTTTTAGTTCTAGTAAAGAATTTAGGTTGAAGCAGTATTTTTTTATCGCTCGGCAATGACTATAAAACCTAACCTTTGATCTTTATATTTAGCAAACTTAAAGGCTGGAAATTGATGTTGCTCTAGATCTCTGCTAGCTGAATGTTCTACCTCATGTTCAGTTTGTCTTTTATTCGTAGTGTATTTTCTTCATTGGGTTTATTTAGTCGTACCTTTTGCGCGCTTCCGCGGATAAGCGTGAGCAAAAACAAAGAAATTGATATGCCGTACTTACCTTATAAAAGAGTCCCAATCTCTAATGTTCATTCCTGTCACTGTTTAGAACCGCATTGTTGAAGTTCTGAAATTTCGACGAAATCAAATCTTCTATTCTTGCTCTATATTATACTCGATGACATTCACCTGGTATATTTTTATATTTGCGTACCTATAGTAATAACTTATTCCAAATAGTCACAAAGATATGTAATAAATTAAACGTTGATTTAAAGCTTAGCAGTACCCTCCGTGAAAACATAGTTGTTTGCATTCTTGGACCAGAACTTTGCCAAAGGCTTCCCCGAAGCAACAACATCTTCTAACAATTTACATGGCTTGTAACCTGCATTTGGGACCTTTGCATCGATGTCCTTTAATGCAGCCAAGACCTCCTGTAAGCCTCTTAGCTCGGCATATTTAAGTGGTCCACCCGTAGCTCTAGGCCAGCTATAGCCGTGAACTAAAATTACATCCACATCAGATGGACTTTCTGCAACTTTTTCCTCCAGTAGTTTGAAGCAATCATTTACAACAGCAAGGAACAACCTGTCTTGCAGTTCAGGAATTGTCAACGTCAGCTTCGGTTTTCCCACATTTGCAACAACTTTTGCAATGATCGCATCGGCCTCTGCACTTACTGATTTTTTTCTTCCTTCATAATCATAGAATCCCTTGCCATTCTTCATACCAAGGCGTCCTGACATAATAAGTGCATCCCTAATATTCTTGTCCTTATCCACTTGTCCTGCTTTTTCACGGGCTTGAAAGCCAATGTCCAACCCAGCTAAATCAGCCATAGAAATTGGTCCCATTGGGAAACCAAACTGCACAGCTGCTTTGTCCACCTCTGTTAGGGGAACCCCAGAATATAAGAGATCCATTGAAGCTTTACTATAGTATGCCATAACTCTGTTTGCTACAAAACCATGTCTATTACGCACTAGCACAGGCCATTTACCTATTCTCTGACCAACTACCGTCGCTGTTCTAATGGTAGATGGGCTGGTAGTTAGATCTTTCCCTCTAATATTCTCCAACAAAGGCATAACATTTGCTGGGCTGAAAAAGTGCATTCCAATAACCTTGCCCTCTCTCTTCTTTGATAATCCTTCCGCCATCGCATCGATATTCAAGTAGGAAGTGTTTGAAGCCAATATAGTATGCGCAGGACAGACCTCATCTAGCTGTTTAAAAATTCTTTTCTTTAAATCAAGGTCTTCAAAAACAGCTTCTATAACCATATCTACAGAGTTTTCAGGCTTCCCCAATAAATCAATACTGGAAAGGGTTTTTAATCTACCTAGTGCCGCCTCAACGCTTTTTTGGCTTCTGCTTCCCCTTTTAACTGAAGTTTCATAGTTTCTCTTGATCACTGATATTCCTCTGTTCAGAGCTTTTTCATCTCTATCAATCAAGAAAACATTATACTTGGCTTCAATTAAACACATTGAAATGCCTCCACCCATGGTTCCTGCTCCAAGAACAGCCACGGTCTTAACGTTAATTGGTTTTCCTGGTTGCTCCTTTAAAAAAGACAATTTAGGTGCTGCACGTTCTCCAAAGAATACATACTGCAAAGCCTTCGCTTGATCACTAGTTATTAATCCAAAAAATAGTTCTTGCTCGACATCAACCCCCTTACTAAAGTCTTTCGCAATATCTCCAGCTACAGCAGCCCTGATACATTTAACAATAGCAGCTGGAGCAACTTGCTTAGGTCTTTTCCGAACCAAAGGAGGAACAATCTTTTTAGCAAGCGCATCGTACTCGTCCTCGCTCATGTGAAATTTAGGATTAAACTTAGATGTGTCATGATCTTTGAAATCAGCAGTTGCGCTAGATTTTATAAAGTCAACTGCCATTTGTAAAGTTTCTTCTGGGGAAATTTTTTCCAGTACTTTGTCAACCAAACCTACTTGTTCTGCTTTCTTTGCTCCCATGTGCTTTCCAGAGAGGAGGAACTTCAAAGACGCCTCTGCACCAATTATTCTAGGGACTCGTTGTGTTCCTTGTCCACCTGGAAGCAAACCAATATCTACTTCAGGTAAGCCAACGACCCCATTTGGTGTTATCAACCTATAGTTACAAGCTAGGGCAGTCTCTAATCCGCCTCCTAAAGTAAACCCTTGAAGGAGAGCCAGAGAGGGCACATTTATGTCATGAACATCATCAAAAAAAGGTTTCTCCGGATATTTTTTGTGTGGAATGGAAAGATCGGGAAAGTGTGCTCCAGCACAGAAGGCTTTCTGCCCTGCTCCTCGAAAAATAACTCCTTTGAGGGAAGAATCCGCCCTAACTTTTTCCAAAGCACTTTCAAGTCCAAGACTAACAGCATTTGTTAAGCTGTTTACAGGATAGTGATCTAGGGTAACAACAGCAACATTTTGTACAACTTCGTAGTCTACGAAATTAGTTCCTGGCTTCGACATTGTTTTTTAGATATTTTCTTGTTTTTCTTTCGAATGATTTCGTTTGTTTTTGGGCAATGCAAAATATGATCGGAATGAGATATATAAATTACTTTGTGAACTGTTTGTGAAAAATATCAAAACTGAAATAATATTATGAAATATTTAAAGTATTCATTTTCTTGAACTTTAATATTCTTAAAATAACATTTTAGTTTTTTTTTATATTATTATACCTCAAATCTTATTTGAGCTGCATGACCTATGAACTGGGTACCCCATCCTCCTTGAAAGCTTAACTAATAATTGCACCCAGTCTCAAAGTTTGCGTTTGTGAGAAAAAAGACTAGACAAAATTACTAAGATATATAATTTTATTAACTAATTCCTATATTTAACTTTTATTTCTTGATTTTCTTTCGCCCTTTTCATTTATCAGCCCATAAATTCTGATTTGTAGACCAGAGGCCGAGCAGGAAGACCTAATTTTGGAAGAAGCTTAACCTTTGAGCTCTGCTTAATGCCTTCTATTTAATTCCTTAACATCAGATTAATAATAACTAGATATTAAATATACATATATCTGGTTACTGTGCTAATAGAATAGATATCGTTGAACTTTTAGCACAAGACCACTATAATCGTCACCTACTCTCTCTCTATATATGTGAATACCCAACCAAGTACAACTAGAGAAGGAACTAAGACTAAAATAATCAGGTTATCTATTTATTTTAAGCTGTTCAAAGTTGGTAACGCAAATAATTCAAATTAAGTGTAGGAAAGGCGCATTCCTGTGGGAAAACCTACGCTATCATATATATATTTTACATAATTATGAAGTTTTATTTCCTTTGTCTTCGTCTTCAAGTTAAAATTCTGAAAATCTAATATTTTCCTAATTCCATCAGCATCTTAAGGCCTAGTTGCTGAGCCTGTGATCAAACTAAACATAAATGGCATATACATGAAACAGGTAATCCATAAACAGAACCATCTTAGTCAAATGTAGGTGAGTATCCATGACAGGAAGAAAGAAAAAAAAATACATGTTCCAACTCTAAAGACGGAAAATTGTAGAAATAGTACGCTACTGAAATATGAGAAAATGCCATGAAACATTGGGAAAAGTTAGAAAATATAATAAATGACTCAAAACATCAAAATTTAAAAAGAGTGGGTCATTCGTCCAAATCTTCAAATGATACCTATGAAAGTACCATAGCTTACTCAATTCGGCTTGGAAAATCCAAAGCATTATTCTAAGTAAACTCAAACTCCTCAAGACTTGTCTGATACATCACGGGAATATCAAACATTACCCATAGGAATTCTGAAACGAGAAATACCGAAGATAGTGGTTTTGCAAGAGCCCAATGTGCTCTAGTAACTTAACTTAAACACGTTCTTGCTTTAACCGCTCAAATTGGTCATTCACACTAACAGTAAGAACTAAAATGACAAAGAAACGAGCAAAAATAATAGCTTGGTTTGTTCTCAGGGAATTTTTCGAGTTATTGGGCGTTTTCTAGCGGCTGATACTTTTATTCTATTGGGAGATATGTTAGAGTACTCAATGTATGCGCAGTCGCCTAGACTGTGATGTATGTCTTCATGGTCACAATCAGTTGGAATTTAATGTTGAGTTCTTTGACTCTTAGAAAAAGAAAGTATAGTTGAAAGAGCCGGAAAATATGAAAGGGGATAAATACGGCACTTTACTAGAACATATAATCTTGCTCTGCTTCATTGGTAAGTTAAGCAGTACTGGGTTGTCAATGAAAGTCAAAGTTACTGAATGATCCCGCAGCGACGTTAGCAAACTGAACCTTCTTTTCAGAGAAACTCGACTTCACCAGTTTCTTAAGCAGTATGTTTGTAGTGGCTGTTTATATTTTCTTGAAGATTTTGTCCGACAAGAAAGGAGAAAACCATTATATGAGCTATATAAATAATTCCTGGAATACTACAAATATTACGTTATCATTTTCCGGATTAGTTCATTGAAAGTAAGAAAAAAATACACGGACAGGATTATTAAACGTCTAAGCTACACAAAAATAGTGGACTAACGTTGAAATATCTAAAGCTTATGATTTACCAACAAAGATGTATGAGTTCAAGCACTTACCCTATTATTGTCTGATGCTACTTATGGAATGCTTTACTCAAGTAGTTTATTTCATTTTTATTCAAATTTAGTGTTTTATGCAAAATAATGACAGATGAATTTGCCTTTAAAAAATTCAATCTTAAAAGTTCAAGATACTGGTTCAAGGCTTGTACAAATTGTGCTCTTGTGTAGAGGCAGATCGCCAGATATGGTGATAAAGCCTAAAATTTTAGATCTCCCTCTCCAATTGACAGTTGGACAAAGGATAAAAAAATCCCATCTCGATTAATCCTAAAAAACCTCGGAGCTCCACTGAGAAAAGATGAAATTTTCTTGGCGAGGAATTTAAAACAATATCCTGGACGTATGCTCGAGCTACGACTGAGATGGGGCACATCATTATATTTAATATAGTGAGACATAATTTTAGCTGGAGCAATATTTTTGGCATATTCTTTGTTTTTCCCTTTTTTTTAATTATATGCGTATACATAGGAATAAATATTTAGGAAAATAGCTTCTACCACTATGCTTGAAGTTTTACTGGTAAATTTGAAACGGAATTAGAAGGATTTTATTAACGAGACTCATATCCCAACTTCGTGTATTCACGGCTTATTATTTTTTAGTTCTCGGATGGCTCTAACGAACTTGTTAAGTGAGTACATAAAATTTGCACAGGAACGACTTTTCGTCACTTTACTTCTGTTTGATACAACTAGATGGAAATCAAGAGTAAAGTACATTGGAAACGCTATTGGTTCTTCTTAATATCTTGAGAAACCTCCCTTCTTTTTACGTGCTAACCGTAGCGAGGAAAAATTCAAACATTGTATATGGAGTGGAAATTAATCCACTGTATTCTCACTTCCTTTGACGTGTACCCGCGCTAAGGAAGAGAGCAACAAGGTAAAAGACAAAAAAATAATTTGCTAAATTGAAAATAAATAGACCTTAGTAACGAGAGCCTACAGTACCAACACCACTGACGAGAGGAATGAAAGCCGCAGATGCGAGCGCTCGCAAAGTAAGTTTAGCCAAGAATTTACATTTTCTAACTATTTGGAACTGAAATTCGATTCCTATTCCATAGTTAAAATCTTAAACTAGTTTTGAATTCCTATGTCGGAATAACTCCACAATTCTGGATTCTGGTTTCCATGGCTGAAACTTGTTATAATTCTCCTGAAGAGAATTACAAGGTCTTAGAATTTGGAATTACGACCTAAAACTGAAATTATAGACTACAATTAGCCATTTCCTTAACTACTTCATCTATGGAAGTGAGGTTTAAGTTAATACCATTTATTTTCCATACGGGCTTCTTAATTCCGACACATAGTTGGAGGAGAATAGGACAACATTTTCTTTAAACTCTACACTGTTCCTTGAGATCATTATTACCGTTCAAAATTACATACCCATTGAATCGAAAATAATCCAAGCCTTTTGAGGCTTTAATAAATTTAAATTTCCTTGACGTAGTGATAAAACGTACTGGGGTTTAGTTTAGTGTGTTCAAGTTCTACACGACGTGAGAAAAGGTTTTGGGTCAGTTATGTCCTCCTGGTAAGATCTAAAGGTTTCCAACCTCCAAGTAGCCCCCAAAACAAAACCAACAATGCTCCCGCAGAAGTTGAAGGTGTTAGTAATGTTTGAGCTAAGCTATGTTGACTATATATACAACTTCATATGAAATGAAAGCAATGTTGTACTGTTTGGCCTGATGCCACGTTCTAAACATGGTAATGACCCATTGTGTTGAAAGAACAGCCAGCTGTCTTTCCTGGTATACCTTTTGACTCTTTCTTCAATCGTAGATATTGTGTGTTAACGGTTAAATATGACAGATATGAACGGTTAGAATATAACAGAACCGATATAAGTAGTATATTACAAGGTAGTACACACAGGGGTGTGCACATGTCCAATATAGCAAGTATACACGTAGGTGTGTATCGACTTCTATGTCAACGAATAATCGCTAGAACGACTATCACGTCCTTTGAGGACATCCCCCCTTGAAGGAGAGAAGTGCTATGCACTTGAAGGTGTGTAAACAATATGAGCTTTAGCATCAAGTTCTATTCCACAGCTGCTCCAGTTCTGTCGTAGATTGTTACTTCTGGCAAACATCTCGAACTTGTTGCAGTGAGGAAAAACAAGATCCAAGATCCAGTAGAAAGTTTCGGGCTTAGCTGAAGGTTCTAAAGGAATAGTCTTGATTGAGTTTGAAAAATGATCTAATTTGTATTCTCCAAAAGTGTCTGAATAGTAAATAGATTCCTGCTCTCTCCTTTGAAATATTAGGCAGGTTTCTTGAGCATGTTGTAAGAAATAACCTAAACTTTTAAATAAACTTCCAGATCTATGTGACTTGATCCAGGTAAAGATGTCGACTGAATAATAATTAAGAGATTTGGCCCAAGACAAGGCGCAATGATAAGAAGAATTCGTAACCCACAAAAATAAATAACTTCCAAAAGGGAAGTGTTGTAAAGGTAAATCTAATTTCATAAATTCAGAGTTAGATAAAGTTGGGTAGTCCAGTGTGATTCCACGCGTAGGATTTGAATTACCTATCTTCCACGGAGGATCAACCACTAAGACTTGGAAAATATTGTGTTTTGAATAAGGTTTTTCGAACTCCAAATCAAAGATGTTTTGGCTAAATAATCTGGTGTCAGGTGGAGTAAAGTAGATTCTTCCATTACATCCTAAAAGGGTATAGTAATTTCCGCCATTATATTCTAGTATTATCTTGTCGCCCGATAATAAGTCAACAGAAGTAAGTTGTACTTTATTGTCGATGAGAACTAATGAAATGGAAATTGAGTCTTGTCTGTATGAATAACTATTTGGTGTATTTCGTAGTTCGTCAAATTCTTGGCAAAAGGTAATAGATTTTGAATATAATGTAGATAGATCAGTCCAATACGTAGAGGACTTTAATAAAGTTTTGTAAAGAGTGTCGAGTAGTAATTCACTTCCTTCAACAGCTTTTACTAATGGTTCTGATAGATTAAGTATTCGTGACTTTAAAGCTTCAAAAGAAGAGATACCAAATTGTAGTAAGAATTGTTGACATTCATCAGAATCAGCGTATTCCTTTTCCATCAACCTAAGATGTTTGAGGTTCTCGATTCTTCTGAAATAAGGGATCTTAATGTCTTCTGGCTTCGAAGTTATTTCGATCTCTTGAGAAAATAAAGTTAGTATCTTTGTCTTTTCAATGTAAGTGTTGAAACGTCCTGGTAAGTTTTTGTGTATCGTTTTAATTCCAAAATGCTTTTGAAGAAAAGTTCTAAGTTCGACCACATCGAATCTTCTATTATGAAATATTCCAATAGACTGCAAGTTACATAGCCTCTGAATCTGGGTCGAGATTTGTTGCTTTGATCTAAAAGGTAAATAATCTCCCTCTAAATATTCAACATATTTCCCAGATCCAAACTTCATGATTAAAAGACGTAAAATGTTCTTCTCCTCTGGTAGCCATCCTAGGGTATTTCCCCCCGAAATAAAATGAAAATTTAGTTGTTTCTGAAACTTCATCGAGGATAAACGAAATTTGAGGCTATTGACACGTGCAAGTTGATTTCTTCTTGAAACATCATGATCTTGTAGAATTCTTGAAATAAGCATCTTGAGGTTATTGTCGTCCATATTTTGAACATAAGAAGTAACTAGAATAGGAACATCTTCATAAGTGGTAACAGCTGGTTCCCAGGTGTCTTGATCCTGTTCAAAACCTAACCAGCGGATTTTAAACTCACAAGAGTTATTGTCAGCAGCTAATCTACATCCAACAATGCTTTCTATTTCCAACTGCTTAAAATTGTGAACGAATAATGCTTTCAACTTCTTGCTGCCAATAGGGCGAGTGTGTGAATAAAACCAAATGCGTGATGAATGAACAGTTCTAGTCTTCCCTAAGAGAGACTCCACTAAATAAACATTGCTTGATAAAATATCTATTATTTGATAGGGTCCTATCCATGAGAGACTAGTTTTAGCATTTGCATGTTGTGTACCATGTTCAGAAACTAACACCCAATCCCCAGATGAGAATTGTAAAATGGGCGTAGCAGTTTTATTTCTCCTGCTATTTTCAGCTTCTTGTTTAAGTCTAACAACTTCAAAAGTTTGATTCTGTATTGTGTCTAAAGTAGTGATAATATTTTCAACATCAGAAAACATGGCTTCTTTGTCCAAGGGCTTATGAACTTCATTGCCGACTGTTATTGTAAAATGTTGTAAATCACGTTCGATTAAAGGTGTATTCAACCTATGGTATAAAAATAACTCGTTAGGAGTTCTTCCATCTCTTCTCTCCATAGGTTTATTATTGATGATGTAAGTTATTAAAGATAAAATGCTAGGCCATTGAGATTCGTGTAATCCGAACTGGCTAACTAGCGATTTGAGATAGTTTAAAATACTATTATTTGCCGTCTCTACTGAACCATTTGTCCATGGCGAGTAGGCAATAGTAAAATTTTGTTCAAATCCAATTGATTTGCTTAAGTAGTGTAGTAAATTATTTGAAAAATGGGACCCGTTGTCCGTAATTATTAAAAAATCTTCCGCAAAACCAAAGTTTGCTCTCCATAATAAGAGAGACTCTGCCATTCCTCTTGCGGTAGGCGTTTTATGAAAGGTAAGTTGAGTTTTTCTAGTTGCAGAATCTAGTAATACTAATATATAACCTGTTTGATTAATGTAGAGAAAATCAGCACGCAATATTTCACGTGATTTCTTAGCTAAATGTATTAGGTGATATGGTCTTCGTATTATGCGAGGAGACTTTTGACAGTGTAAACACCTGTTTCTATAAGAAGATAATAAAGAATTTAAGTCTTTTTTCCTGATTCCCTGTAAATAAACCTCGGACAGGTACTTCTTTTCTGCAGAAGCACTGGGGTGTCCTCTTAAAATATGGTTCATAATAATATAGCGAGGGATTAAACTTCTTGGTATTACTAATAAATCATCTTTGTAGTAAACTCCTTCCTTAATTTGAAAATCGGACAATGAATCAGAGTGTAATCTATGTTGATGTTTCCTTAATGTATTGAAATCTATTGATTTAAAAGAGATATTTGGATAAAATGGTGAAAGGTACGAAATGTGTTCGTTCAATAATTCTTGTTGAAGGTTAGAACGATTGGTTGAGACTGAAACTCTTTCTTCGAGCTCTGCCTCACCAAATGATAAGTTAGAGACTTTAGCTGTTATACGAGCTAGTTCTGGTTCCTGATTTAATACATCTAAAAAGTTGTCCTCGTTAGAATGCTTGATTGTTCCCCAACTTTTGATATCTGGCTCAATGTAAGGAGCTGGTTGAGTTGTAGACTTCTCTCGTTCTCGATCTGCCTCTGTATTTTCAAGAAACATGATTTGAATCACTTCAGTATTTGATTCGTAAATAAGGTTACATCTTGATATATTTGCTTCGTTAGTTTTTCCCCAACGGGTTAAAAGATCAGAGACAAAATTATCTCTACTAGAAATATGGAAGATGGTTAAGTCAACAGACTGTAACCTTAGAATCCACCTATAAAGGCGATCCCAATAGATTCGACGTTCGTTTTGTTTGATTCTGACTACTGAAAGTAAAGCTCTGTGATCTGTATAAATATAGATCCCACCAGAGTGTGTCCTTAAAATAAACCCTATTCGCTCGAAAGCGTAAATAATTGGGTATAATTCTTTCGAAGAAATATGCCATCTTAATTCACTTGAAATAAAAGAACCAGACAGAAACATAATTGGTCTTGGTTTTAAAGTTCTGACGTCATTAGTGACGTTCTTTTCTTCATCTTGAAAAACAGCAAGACTCCAAACATCTTGAGAGGAGTCTGTAAAAAGTAAAAGTGGTATTTTTTCATCATACATTGAAAGGAATCTTTTACTTGAATCAACTATGGCTTGTTTCAGCATCGAATATGCCTGCTCTCTTTCTTCAGTCCATTCGACTTCTTCTTTTAATCTTTCAACTTCAGATAACTTTTTTCCTTTGAGATTAGCATATTCTGCAAAGGGTTTTCTTAATTGAGAGAGCTTCGGTATATTTGGCGAGAGCCAATTCGCTAAATAAACTAATTGTACTGCCTCATGCCTGTAAGTAGGCTTTGGCATATTTGATATTTTTTCAAAGAATGCTGGTGAAAAATTCCACTGACCTTTTTTAATTTCGCGGCCACACCAGATGGTGTGTTGTTCTCCGAAACCGCATTTTCTTAAATTGAAGCGAACTTTTCGAAATATAGCTCTTTGTAATAATTTTTCTAAAATAATGCATAACTTTTCAAAAGAAGTTGCGTAAACGAGAAGATCATCTAACCAAGCTAGTACACCATTCTCTTCTGTATTGAATAAATAATCACCATCTTGATCAATAACTTCATTAATTATGCGATCAAAGAAAAGTGCTGGGGTGTTTGACCATCCCATTGGTGTGCCATTTAAAGTGTAGGCACTCCTTCTTGTGACGAGAGTGAATATCTCTCTATGTTCTTCCTTTGTAGGCAGAAAGTCAAAGCCTGAAAGTATGTCCAAAGTCGCGTAGAACTTAGTGTTCTTGATGGACATTAGTTGCCTTTCTAAGTTTGGCAAATTTAAAGTAGTTGGTTGAGTTATTTGATTCAACTTAATCATATTCGCTACCATTCGGTAACGATTGAGAATATTGTCTTCCTTCCAACTTTCGCGTTGACTGTTCGTCATCGTAGCCCAATCACTAGGCTTAGTAATCTTTTTTGTGACAACAAAAACAGGATGACCCCAGACTGGGTTCTTTGCTGGAGAAACAATACCAGCCTGTCTTAGAGCTTCAAACTTGAGCTCCAGAAACCTCTCCTCTTCTTTTGTCTGGTGATAACCATCGCTCCTTAGGATTGAGGAGCCTGGCTTAAGTTCCACTTCTATGGGAGTTAAATTAGACATCTGTGCATTAGATTGTCTTAATCCCCATCCAGCGCGATATTTTGTAAATAATTTCTTTAGGAAGTTCTGTTGCTGTAAATTAAATGTAGATTCAGAGAGTTTAACATTTATCATTGTATTTATTTCCTTATCTTCCTCCGCTATTTGAATATTACCTTCGCCGATGCCTATTTCGTTGAATTCTTTAGGCATGTTCTGTTGAACATTGGCTAGTAATACGGGAGTAACTTCGCTGTTATCAGGATCTCTGTCTAATTTTTCAAAATGAGCTGTTTCTAAATCTTCAATGGGCTTTACTCTGAGCTCTCTAACTTCGAGAGTTCGAATATATGTTGCCCCTTCTTGAGATACAATAGTTGGAGCATCATTATAAAATTGAAGTGTAGGGGTTCGATTAAATAAACTTAGAATAATCTTCTGTAAATCTTTCTCGATCTCATCATATTCCAGTTGTATATCTGTGCCTTGTTGATGTTTAATAATCGAATGATCTAAATTGTTTTTATGGAAAATAAAATATCTTAGTATACTTGGCTTGAATATTTTGTGAAATTCTTTTGAAGTATACTCCTTTTCCTGAATAAAAATAATTGAATCTGCTAATTTATAGCCACTGCTATAAAAAGTAACGAAAATATTGAATAAGAATTGAGTGTCTGCTTTGATAATATAAAATGTAGAGTGTGAACCTGAATTTTTAAAGAATGATGTAATTTCCTGCTTGTTGAGTTGATTAATATAAATCTCCACTGTTGGTCCTTCCAAAGAGTTGTCTTGAATGCCGTGTAAAGAAGATATTGGTTTAGAAATCTGGGCTTCGTTTCCACCTTTATCCTATTCTTCCTTTTCTTTGCTATGATCCGCTTGTGCGAGGTCTAGCTTGATTCCAAAATAGTTTAAAGTTCTTTTCCCTATAATAACTTCATCCCAGTTGGGATCGTCTACAACGAAAAACTTCTGGACACCTATTCTGAAGCTAGTTTCCCCCTGTTTGAGCATGGCCCTAGCATAGACCACCTTCTTCACTTGCTTCTTAGCTTTATCCGGGAACTGAACCTCCTTTATGTATTGCGGGTCCTCCGTCTTTATGGTGTATTGTTCCAACGCTTGCAGACTACTGACGTTGTAGTCTGCTCCCGTATCCGCAATACCTTTTACGTTCGCATATTGCTTGCTAGAGAGGTGAAAGAGCATAAGAGTGATAGGTGTGGCGCTGTTGCCTATTCTTCTAAGGACAATGCAACCGACGTTTCTTAGTTGCTTGCGCTTCTTGTATTCTTCATTTTGATAAGGTGGAAGATGTGATGTTTTAAGTCCAGTGGTTTGCTTCTGTTTGACGGCCTTTTCTCTTAAGACGAATCTTCTTTTTATCATTTTAGATCTTAA